>JAUKPT010005709.1:0-10251 GCA_032273505.1 Nanomia bijuga | reverse complement strand
GTTAGAGTATGTTGACAAGTTCATTTACATGAATTTAAACAATACTGATTATCTATAATCATTTTTTATAATACAAACGTGTATTCTGGAATTGTCGATGCAACATTTGTTTTAAAAAATGCATTCATTTTTATAGTTGATTTGCGAATTGTATTAACAGTAGAATCCAGTCTTAAACGCAGTTTTGGAGACAAAGCATAAACATATGACGTAGGCTTGAAATAGGTCTATTTGGGTTTCAAAGAGAAAGTCCAGGGAATCAACCCACCCTGAACTTTAGGACCTTTCTGGTTGGATCAAGTGATTTTGGATCAAATACAGTCAAATGTTGTTGTACACATTGGATTCTTTTTTTGGAAGAGAGAGAGGGCAATGCCCCTTTGAAATTCATTTTTCTTTATACAAATGCCAACCCTCGTACAAATGTGAACAATTTGTTTGTAAAAACAGTTCAAAGTGACTTATTTTTCTTTCTCTTTATCGGCCTCTGTGCACACCATCTGTTGTCGACACGTTTTCTTCAAATACCCACGTGCTATATGTTGTGTGTTTAACTTTGTTTCTTTTAAAGCAGACTCCCGCTAATGGTGGAGTAACTTGCCTTAATGATAGACGGGTGCGATCGTTCTTAACTCAGAAAACCCTTTGCATTGGGCCAATCAGAGATACTTACGTAATTTCTCTTTGAAATTCGAATTCATTCCAGCAGGGTCATTCTGAAATTTTCATCTCCTTCGTGGTGGGTGATTTTGCGGCGATCATCCCTATCTATTATTGATTGAAAGAGTCCCCCGCTAGAGGTGCCCAACGAAATCCACGAAATTCTACTTACACTATCCCTGAAAATCGTATTGTTATCCACTCATAATTATAAAATTCTTATTGTTTTCCCGGAAATATTGTACGCCGTTCGTTTCAGTAGGTGACTTGTCATTTTCTCAGTAGAATGATGTTTATAGAGTTATGAATGTTTCTATCGCCCAAATCCAACCATTCGCGACTTACCATTATGCATTCTTTAAGGCCAGTCGTTTTGAAGATACTCCAGGACCACATGCGCATGCGCCACTGCTTTTCCCCTGACATTTCTCTTAACAAAGAAAAGAAAATCTATCAGTCCATATTCGTTTTTGAAAAAGGTTCTGTTAAAACTTCATGTTCCATACGCCATAAGGAATGGAATTCTAAGAAAGCATATGTTGACCACGCCATCCATGGCCTATAGAGAGAGGCTGTGTTACATGCGTTTCAGAACTCTTTTGAAAAAGGTTACACACCCCACGTATAGCGCATGCGTAGTTGAAGAAAACGTTTCCATATGATATGGTGTAGTCAACATCATTGCCTATAGAGATACGGCCAAATATGTTGCCGTGGAACTCAAATAACTCAATAATTACTGAATCAAAACATCTAATCTAAAGTGTAAATACAGTTATAAAAAGCCGTACACTATTTTTTTAATATCATGTTTTACTTTTTCTTCATTTAAACTCGTTTGAGTGAATGAAATTAATTCAAATTTTGACAACTTTTAAACTGTATTGTAACCTTCTCATGTGCCAAAATATACCTATTCTCGTTGTTATTTGACTCTGTTTTTTGTCTTTAAACTTTTGCTGGGGTTGGGCAAAAACTTCCCCAATTTTTAATCTCTGGTATCGAATCATGGTACTCATGAATTGCATGTATGAAGGGATATACGAAATCTTAAGTCTATATGTTTGAGTTATTTGAGTTCCACGGCAACATATTTGGCTGTATCTCTATAGGCCATGTTGGGGCATGAGACGAACGATGTTTATGAGTTCACGAAGAAATGAAAAGAAAGATAGCTTGCAGTTTTTAACATTGCTGCGTTTGAGAAAGAAGACTTAAAATATACATTATCTTAATTCTTTCGATTTTTCAATATTTGATAGAAAGTTTACAGAGATAAAAACATACTTACCATTTTCGCACCGTTTTCCATTCCAATCCAAGTCACACTGGCAAACGTTTATACCGACGCAGACTCCATGAATGCATTGTTGATCGCACCGAGCTAAAATGTATATGTATAAAAAAATTATCACAGTCTCTTACGTAAATCTAATGAATCCATGTATTTCTATATTCAAAATGCAAAACAATACAAATAATATAGTGGCATTGACTAGATAATTCACTATTTTCTTGTAAACACTCTCTACCCAAACTTTTAATCTATCTTTTAAGTCCTTACGTTGTGGTATACATTGCGATGAACTCGTGGATCCTTGTTGCAGTGTGACAAAACCTGGTTTACACAGAGTACATTTTGATTTTCCAGCTCCGGCAGCAAATGCATTGTATGGACAAACTCTACAGCTCATCTCCCCGGCGTAACCAGATGGGCATTGCACTAAATAAAAAGTAAAAGATTGTAAATGGTGTCACGAAAATCTTTTGATTGGTTGAAAATTGTGTGTCGTTAAAGTTTTTGGTAGGACGAAGATAGACAAAAATAACAGAAGAAAATGATATCTTTCAAATAATTTGGAAGTGTTCCTACTCCTGCTTAACCCTACCTCGTGTAATAGGGTTAAGAGAGTGATGGACAGCTCCCATAACCACTAAACTAAGATCTTGCCTTCCTTTGTTTACCACTGAAATATTACGCAATGGGATCTTAGTCAGTGGGATCTTAGGGAGCTCACGCCTTTTTCCCTCTATCTTTTTATCTCGTTATCGAATAGTTGTATAAATATTAGGATTGAGATATTTACCGCACATGTAACCATTTTTATGAATTTCATAACCACTCTTGCAGATATTCAATTTCAACTCATATAGCATCGAATCCTTTAAGAATGTGTAAATAGCACCGTTGTCTGATTTCAACGTAAAATTATTCCTTAATAATGTATCCATGAGCAATGCAGCAGAGTTTGCTATCCCTTGGCGAATTCCAGATGCATATTTCAACATATCATTTCGCGTTGTGTTACTAGATCCAGCATCAGCCTCTACAAACTCTTCAACAGTTAAGCTACCATCTTCAAATGATACTTTAACATCATGACGCATCTTCTTCAAAGGTACTTTTATCTTACTAATGAGAATCGAAAACGAAGTGGAGTTCAAGATAAGACTTTTAGCACTATAAAAAACAAGTTTGAGATGAGCCGATGGAAGTGCTGTCTGCAACACATCAACGCGTGCGATCTTACTTTTAATTTCATCTCGAGAGTTTCTTACAACGCAATGATAAAACCCTGCATCTACTGCTTTTGGATTTTTTAGAACTAGAACCGTTTGAGAAGAAGCATCTATTTTTGTTTTCTTATTCGGTTCGTTAAAAGAGGAATAAAACCAAGAAATAGTAGGGTCTGGAACAGAGGTTGCATTGCATACGAGACTCTCTCTTTTATCAACAACAGATGGTATAATGTAAGTGACATTGGTTGGTTCTTCAATAAATACGGGGGCCCGTAGAACTTCGACTCTTATTCCTGGACCACTGCTATTCCCAGTGAGGCTGCTTGCATGGCAATTATAGAAACCATCAGAGTCGAGTGTCAGGGTCGATGTGAATATTCTTTCGTACGCCCCATCAATCACTTGGCCGTCACGTGACCATAGCCACGTGACTTGCAATTCACTTTTACTTTGGCATATCATTGTGATGTCGTCATCGACTTCGGCGATGATGTTGTCTGGTGATGGTGATGAAACACGTGGCGAACATGTGCAGTGAAGACTGACGTCATCGATCGAAGATATGAGGGAGAGTGTCTTTTCGCTATTTTCTTTCAGTGTTTTCAGGTCAATTATCTAAAATGATGAAAAAAAGATGAAAACAACCCTTTCCTTTTCTTTAAGAGGCCTTCTAGTGAGGGGTGGAGGATGAAAAGACTTTTCAGATAATTGAAAAAATATTTACACAAAATTTTTTTTTTAAAAGGTTTTCTTATCCCCACTCCCACCTCTTACCGAAAAAAGAAAATATTTCTTCATAATCCCTCATGAAAATGGAAACTCCCTAGCAAGACTTTGTTCAGCACCTTATCTTTGTGATCAGGCTTCATTGTTGTTACATCTAATTATACAAGCAGTATATTGTAAAAAGATATTCTGAGAGATATTTACCTTTTTGCATGAATCTAGCCAATTAGAAATTTAGGGAGAAGGAACTTTAAAATCAGACAAAAATTTTGATTCATCAAATTACTATATAATAAAGAATCTTGAATATTGGGACTTACTCGGTTAATTGGACTCAAAAACTAATTTACCGGGGTTTGTCCAGGGCCGGTTCTAGAGTAAGTAAGGTTCTTAAAGTGTAAACCTTACTTTAATAGACATCATTAAGTTATGCACGCAAAAAATTATAGAAGAAAGTAATAAGAAACAACTGGTTTCTAGGAGAACCGGCAAATTTTGATTGTTATGTAAAATGTATCTAGCTCACGTCTTTTTGTTTAAGTAAGGTTTACACTTAAAGAATCTTACTCTAGATCCGTCCCTGGGTTTGTCAACTTAGCAGTTTTACTTTGCCGGTCAACCGGTTTTCCTATCAAACGCAAATACTATTTGAAAAAGATTCCTTCAAAATGTCGATAGAAATTGGAAAGGTACCTGGAATAGCGTATTCACATTTTGCTTCAGTTCTTTTATCTTCTTTACATAAACTTTTCTTTTTAATCTCAACATGGATGGCAGTTCGAGTAACGTCTTAAACGCCTCATTCATACAGTCGTCACTATTCAAACATACTGTCAGGTTTTGCAAAGCAGTTATAATCTCAGATTCTTCCCGCCACATCTTTTGGACATGTTCTGACGTTGCTAAGCGACTTATTTTGTTTACCTCTCTAACACCAGCTTGTATGAGATCACGGTTTGCTTTGATCAAGGAATTTTGTTCGCTATCATTCGAATTCATTTGGAAATTCAAGTCATATTTTGGCTCCAACATCTTCTCGCACATTTCCACCTCTCGTTTTAACGCAATAGCTTCATTTACCTTACTCTTTAAACTCTGAAATAGTGTTTTGAGATAATTATGTATCTTTTTATATGTAGTACAAGTGATCTGGGCTCGAGTCACATGATTTTTCCTTATCACATCCCATGGCTTGAATGGCAAATCATGAGTTTGGGAAAGTGAAGCATACAATGTGTCTCCACACATGGTTGTGACAAGAAATTTCCGTGCTGCTGATTGTAAAGAGATTTCATTGTTTTCATTAAGTTGCCAAATATATGGTATCCTTTGGATTGACCCACTGCGCTTGATATCAATATCTAACTCAATGTCGTCCAAGAATGGAAGGGTCAATCTAAACTTTATCTGATCAATTTTCAAAAGTTTCTTTGAACTTTTGTATTTTTCAAGAAGACATATTTCCTCTTTAAATAGATTTTTTGTATCTTTCAATTTTTGTTTTGCATATTTTCGATCCTGTTCTAATATATTGATAACATTTATTACACGATCATGTTCATCCTGATAGAACTCACTTCTTTTCGATGATGATCTTACTCTTACTACTGACGCATTGATATTATTCTTGAACTTGTCTCGTAATTCATACAGCACTGAAATCTTGTCAGGAATCTTTTTACTGCGTTTTAGGAAATCTGTGCGTTTTTTCTGGCATTTTATTTCAGTAGAAATACAGAGAGGGTCTTTAGCTTTTAAATCACACGGCTTATCATTAAGAAGGTGGTCATTTAAGTGATCATTAACGAAGAGATTATCATTAGCAGCATACGTGCGATTACATTTACATTGATGAGGGGTACTAAAACCGACTTTTACTCTTGTTTGAACAGGAATACAATTGGAGACCTCTCGCTGTCTTTGAACATATTGACTCTTGATTTTCACGCATGGTTCTTGGATGTAATACTTCACTTCAGTATTTTCCATACTCGAATCGCAAGAGGAGAACCATGAGCAGATTTTCCCAACGACAGCACCTACGGCAACACCTACGACACTACCTATGTAAATAAAGAAACATGAACACGGTAATAAGTAAAAGCTTTAAAAGACGACCAAAGATGGTCAAACACACCCACTGTTTATGAAAGCGGGACGTCAGGGAGTGCAGCTAATGCCAAATCATTTTAAAGTGCTTTTATGCAGGTAATATTCAATCAAAACACCTATAAACAAACTAGAAAATATTTCATGTCTCTACCACTGAAATCCTCATATTTCTATCATAATGTGTAAAAATACAAAACGTCGAAGAAAAGAAATACCAAGGTGTTTTTTTAACTTCAAGCACTTATCTTTACAGAAAAAACACATCAGATAATACTTTTCACCCTTTTTAAGGATTCTCATAAAATAACGAATGAATAAAAAAGATAAAAAGCGCAGAAATGTCAATGAGAATGGAATTAGTAGAGAAAATGGTCGCAATTGGTCGCAAATGGTCGCAAATGGTCGCAAATGGTCGCAAATGGTCGCAGTTGGTAGGGACCCTACCAACCAAACTGAAATGACGTAACTACCCTAGCAATCATGACGCCACAGCCTTATTACTTATCCGATGTGACCACCCCTCAAAAACAAACCCCACCCAAATTCAAAAACAAACCCCATAACAAATTTCAGGTTAATCTGACAACTTTTAATTTTGGGGGTTGGGACCCAATTTGGGGAATTTTATCCTTTTCCCCATTGTTTTCAAGTTTTGGGACCGTCATTTTTGGATTCCTCATATTTTACTTGTTTACCATGTCAAATCTTAACTCGATCCGACCATTTTTGAGGGGTGGGGTTATTTAGATGTTATGCTCGTAACGCTATGGTAGGATTGTAAATATTTCATAATTATTGTAGAAGAAAATATAAAATGTAATTCTTGCGTACTTTCTATTGCTTTAGCGGTCATTTCCCATTGTCCCATTGTAATTTGATACCTTGAGACAGAAAATTATATTTGTGGTGATTCAGAGTGAGCTACCAAAGTGAGTCACCAACTCGGAAATTCTCAGCTCAATCCACTATTTGATGACCTATTTTAGAAAATCTACGGTCTCGAGTTACTGCCCATGTCAAATCTTATTATAATCTGACCTTGTTTGATAGGTGGTCATTACCACGAATAATTAATGAGATATGCATCAATTAGGCTCGAATAAATATCATATTCAGATTCCTCATCCCTTAATTATCTATATTAGTATTCATACCAAATTTCAGGTTAATCTGACAAGTTTTAATTTTTGGGGTTGGGACCCAATTTGGGGAATTTTATCCTTTTTCCCATTGTTTTCATACTTTACTTGTTTACCATGCCAAATCTTAACTCGATCCGACCATTTTTGAGGAGTGGGGCTGGTATTTTCAAGGGGTAAGACCATTTTTGAGGGGTGGGGTTATTTAGATGTTATGCTCGTAACGCTATGGTCACGTGGTGTAAGTTATAAGGTCGTGACGTCATGTTTGCTAGGGTAGTTACGTCATTTCAGTTTGGTTGAAAGGTTCCATCAGTGGATTGCTATGATTTCCTCTACTAAGACGTCTAAAAAACCGAATACTGTCTGAAAAGTAGTTTTTCTTAGAGGAATGCCTTTACTTAAGTTGAATTTAGATTAATTTCCAGATCTTCCAGACATTCCAAAAAAAAACAACGTCTAATGAAATATAATTTGATCAATATATTTTTATCTGGTTTCTTTTCCTGGCAATTCAAAGATTTACTGGAAAAGAAATTAAAAAAAATCTGTCAAAGTGTAGTTTATATATGTTTGATTAGATGGATCGATATCCAGTTTGAAGTAAAATTTATACAAAAAGAAGAAAAAAAAGCTATTCCCAACGTAAGTATTCTTAAATTGTCCAGAAACTGTCCAAAATACTGAAAAATTATTTCAATATCCTTTCAAAGATACTTTTGATCGGCTGAATAAATGAGACAACGTAGAGTTTGTACAATTCGAATTGTATTTATGCATCGCTTAGATGCACAAATTGAGACACAATTGATCAATAATATTTTTGCTCCCCCTGTTTATACCTTTCGACAGAATCTTTCCTGACGAACTATTAGTTTTCAACGAACCCTTCGTCGCTCTATATGGTTTCTGGTTCATGGTTTATGGTTTATGGTTTTTACTTATGGAACAGCCATGCACAAGCTCTTAACGTGATCCCATCTAGTGTTTCAACTACCCAATTTCCCTCGCATATGGCATGAATCGCCCTCGATTATGCGCCCCAGTTTTTAGACTTCCTTTTGAAAAAAGCGCCACCATTGATTAAGCGCTAAATCGAGACATATCTTACTACCCTGTTACATGGGATAAAAAAGGCTAAAACACGTTATATTTTTTTATTAAGTCGAGTTTTGAACAAGCGCCGCGGCGTTTAATCGAGGATTTACGGTATTCCTTCGCTAAGATCTCGACTTGAGTGCATTTTATTGCATCGTTCATACTGACACTCGCCTCTGCCATCCAATAAGTATCTCACAAAGACAATGCTCAACTTACATGAATGGAAGTGTGTTAAAAGATGACATACCACTACGCGTTTGTCATATGATTCTCACGTTTAATTATTATCAGCTTCTCTAAACTTCATTCGGATATCGGAATCTCAAAAGAATAAAAATGATTTTAATTTTTTGCGGTTTTCACTCAAATAATATAGCCATTAAACAAAAAGCGAAACAGCATGCGCAAATTCACGATTCGTAGCAACAAAAAGTAACCACATTTTCCTTTCAGTTGATTGAAATCAAAAGCAGCAATTTCTTAGAAACTGGAACATTCATCTTCCCTTTTTTCCTATTCGATACACAGAATTTCTAATTTCTAATTTCTAATTTCAAACATTAAGACATGTTATCTTCCACTGTCCGCTTACAGAGATTATACGACAATCTCATAATGTCACAGAAGAAAATCTGCGACAACTTTTTGAAAGTGAAACTTAACCCGTTTAGCCTGTATACTGACAGCTGTAGCAAATTTTTTTACGTGATTTACATCGAAATATTTAGAACAATTAAACCCCCTTTATTGTTTGTTTTACCCCCATCCCACCCCAAATGGTTAGAAGAAAATTAATTTAACCTTTGGACCACCATAAAATCTATTTAGGGTATTTATGGTTGTCAATAAAGTACATACATACATTCTTGGTTACTAGCAGTGTGACCAGAATGAGAAGTAGCAATTTTTTTTATTTTCAGTAATTTTTTGATTAATTTTTCATTTTCTTTACTCATTAATGTTCCAAACGTACGTCTAAGCACCATGAAATACCATCTCATATTTTTAGTCGAAAACATTTGATCGTGCATCAATTTTCTTCTCTTTTTACCCTTTTTCTCAATATTGGACCAAGTTTTCATGGTACATCAATAGAAAATTACTTCCAATCTGCGGTAAAATCTTTGAAAAAATTGTTTTTGAGAATTTGTATACCTACCTCAATTCAAATAATCTTATTTCGCAAGATCAATCTGGTTTTCGACCAGGTGACTCTACTATAAATCAACTTGTTAGTATAACAACAGATTTCTTTAATGCGTTTGAAAACTATGATGAAACTCGTGCTTTGTTTCTTGATAAAGTCTGGCACCAAGGGCTTCTTTTAAACTTGAACGTAGTGAAGTCTACGGTCAACTCTTGAACTTTTTCTCCAGTTACCTCGAAAACAGGCGTAGTTCTAAACGGGGTTCAATCCGAATGGAAATGTACTGTTCCTCAAGATTCAGTTTTAGGTCCTCTGCTTTTCTTATTGAATATTAATGAGCTCCCAGATGATATCAGTTCAAAAATGAAATTATTTGCTGATGATTCTTCCCTTTCTACTCGTGTTGTTGATGTAATTGTATCGCATAATACTCTTTTAAATGACCTTAGAAATATTGAACTTTGGGCACATCAATGGGAAATGCTCTTTAATCCTGATATAAGTAAACAAGCAATTGACAAAAAAATCTACAAAAAAACATAAAGTTAAGCACCCTATTTTATCATCCAATGCTATTCCAGTAGCTCAAAAGGATTGTACAAAACACTTAGGCCTAATTTTAGATGACAAACTATCATTCTCATATTAAAGAGCAAATTTATAAGGCATCAAAGGGCATTTCCATTATTAAATATCTAAATATGTGTCAAAAGACATTTTGAATTATAATAGTTATATCAATTATATTATCTATATTCATGCATGGATTGATCTCGGTAACCTTCTAGCCTTATCGAGTCCATGCATTGAATTTTTTTTTATCTACTGTTTTTTCGTTTTCCTTAC
>JAUKPT010005708.1:0-10251 GCA_032273505.1 Nanomia bijuga | reverse complement strand
CAGAACTTGCGCCCCTCTCGTAAAATCCTGCCCCCTCAAACAAATTTTTTGCCTAATCCTGGCTACGCCACTGGTTTTAGAGCGGTGTGAACAATACTTACTTAAATTTCTGTAATCTTTATGAAGCATTCGGTTAATCTGGTCGAGAAGTTGGAGAAGACCAGTTGTATCAAGTGGAGACAGGAAGAGAAAAAAATTAGTCTGGCGAAGAAAGATTAACACCTCAAACCTTATAGTAAAATCGAGAGCCATACCCATCAATAATCAGCTGGTCGTTCAACATCTGCGTCTATTAAGTTCTCATAAAACAGTTTATATGCCGCCAAGAGAGATTCTGACGTTGGAGACCTTTTTCTATCGTTGAAAACAATTGCTCAGCAAGAGGTTTTAGGGTACACGAAATGTGAAACTAAGATTAAATGCTATCAATTACTCTCATTTGATATCAAAAAAACTTTCACGATTATAACTTGACATTTTCTATTCAACACGTTGGTCCAAAAGAATAAAACGGTTGTACAATTTTGTTAATAAACCTTGACAAATTTGAAAAAAAACGCAGTTCTCGAATAACGAGACATTAAAGCCACCAAAACACATGAATCTACAATACTCTCGACTATCGAATTAGCAGGCATGATGGAATAAACGTCCACCCTGGAAAATTTGCTCGAAATAATAAGCGTCCAGTATGTAATAAACGTCCACTCTGCAAAATGTTGTTGATTTTTAGTAGATATTTTGTTGATTTTGTTGATTTTGTTCGCTTTATTTCAAGAATTAATAAGCGTCCACGATCAAATAAGCGTGTCTAGGGTGTATTTATTCGATAATTCGATATTCGAGAGTAGTAATGTAGACACAGGTCATAGGAAAGAAGCGCAAAATCCCAACTTTAACATTTATTAATTTCTAGGTTTAAGAAAACGTTTGCATGTGAATTTGGGGTACATGTTGATTTTTGCTTGAATTTCATGCCCCTATAATTTCTGTTCAAGAGTACACATAACAAACCCAAGCCTAAGCGGTTGCAGGATGTGTTCCACATTTTAAATAAAAAATAGAAAAATCCCGCTTATGGCACTTTATCTTAGTTTGCAGGCCTGTTCAAATATTTGGTGGTTTTGGGGTACATACACTTGTAAGAAACCCATATTTCATTCATCTATTAGCATTATTCTACTCGAAAAATAAATATTAGTTCTAAAATGAATATGTTCATGGATTCACTGAATACATTCCATATCCGCCACCGAATACTGCAATGTCAGTCGTCACATGCTTAACATTTTCTCATGTGCAACAGAGAAAGAGGAGAGCTCGTTTGACAACATGACATAGATATTTAAGGCTAAACCAGTTTAGTATTGAGTATTGCCATTGATACTGACAGCCCCTTTCAATTAACATGTACTCAAAAACAAATCGTTTTAACTGGTAACTACATGAATTAAGCTGAGATCAAAAATTATTTTTATCATGAATAGAAATACAAAAATACGTGGTGAAATGTAATTGCTTGATAGGAATGGAGCTAATTGAAAAATACAGCAGATCTCAAACATTCGTACACTTGTTTACTAGCAACAAGCGTTAAAGCATTTACCAGACAAATAATTCAGTAAACTTTCGCTGAGGTCTATCTTGGCGAATTTATATTAACTGGGTTAACGGTTAACATATAATTTAGGGGGAAATCACTCCCTCGATATAATCCAGGTTCAATGATTTCAGGAGCTATGATTTCTCATGAATGTTTTGTCTTTCGAACTAACATTCTAGTATATCTGTAGTACACGGTCTATTCCGAGTAAGATCAAAAAGAACTTCCCTTGATAGACAGGGTAAACTCTTTAACCATCTAGCACCATCGGGGATCTAAAATTTTATCATTGATTTATCGAATAGATAAGTGAAGAGCTTTGCAAAATGCAACTGGGCCAATTTTGTGTCATAGTTCGATGACGTCATCTTCGGCCTTTTGACCAAGCTAAATATCATCTATATACATATCAATCGATTGCAAACTTCCTTTAACTAACACATGGGAAAACTAATCCAAACAGTCCGTGGCGCATCAAGTATTAATAAAGCCTCAGGCTTAATTCTTCAAGTGTAGATAGTTTTTTTCTTCGTACATACAGGGACTCTCTGAATAAACTCCATATTAACAAACAACCCTTAGTATATTTGACGTACTATTTCTAATGATATTTGATAAAAAATATCTTTCTTGTTATGGACGTGATTACAGAATGACAATCTCATTAACATGCTGTTTATAGGACAATGCACAAATCTACTTTCACGTTTCATTCCCCTGGGTCCAATACAAGACTAATTTCCCCTTATTAAAAACAAACTTGTTTGATGTAATATATACCTGATAGCAGGTTGTAAACAAAATAAAGTAAATATTTCTTGTGTAAGGTAAACAGTATCCAGGTATTTTGTCTATTAACTGTATTCATACCTTAATTAAATTTCATAATTTTTCTTACTTGCCTAAAATTATTGAATAATTTAATCATAGATGTTTACTTTGAAGAAAAAGAAACCCTTAGAAGTTTAGCTAAAGATTATATCGAGGAGTAAAGAATATATTTGTCTAAAGTAGAAAGAAATCAGGTAACAATAAGCTATATGAGTTAATTTTGGTTTTTATTTTTCGACCTTAGTCTTTAACAATTTCCTTTTTTTATTTCTATTTGAAGAAACAAAGATGATCATCAAAGTACAAAAAACTTCTTGTGACTTTCTATATTTATTGTCTTGTCATCAGAAATACATTATGCACAGCAGATTTATTTATAACTAAAATATCTTATCAACTGACAATCGACAAAAATCTCTGACATAATTTACGGAATTGTATCGTTGTATTGTTGCTACGCCCTTCTAAAGGGATAAAGATATCTTTCAACTTCAATCAAGGAGAAGTTGACAAAGAAATCTTTAACCACAAATCTATTCAAAAGTTTATTCAATTAAAAAGGGTTTGTCCAATTAAGTCAAGTGCTGAATCTGTAGATATGTGTCATTTTTAGAATGGACTTGTAGTAAAAGAGCAGTTTCTTTATTATAATCAGTGGCGTCGTTAGAGAGGGATGTCGGGGGTGTTACCCCCCCCCCCCACCAAAGAATCTTTATCAAGTTGTCGGAGTTTTATCAAGCTGTCGGGTTTTTTGGATAGTGCTGTCGAATATTTGGTTAATGTTGTCGGACTTGTTGGATTTTAGGCTAGCTTTGTCGGATATTTTTCTAAAGCAGAGATCTCTTGAGTCAGTTCACACATAAGTATCTATTTCAACGATTAACGATCGGATTTCGATTCGTTTGTACACACCCCCACTTGTCCCCCACTTCGCAACGCCACTGAACTTCAAACAAATACATGCTTCTATAATTTGTTTCAGATTCTGTGTGACTTATGACGAAAATGTCAATACTTCAGGGTTTCCATGACCGTTTCTTATCCGGTTTTCGGGATATGAAAGAAGAAGCTATAAGGAAATAGACCAGAGAAGAAATAATCGGAAGAATGAGAAGAACGAATGCGAAAAATGAAGATGAAAATCAACAACTATGAGAATAAAGGGTCAGAGATAGCTAAATTGGTATCGGTTCGAAAGCCCTATCTTCCCTGCGTCGATTGATTATATACATTTTAGGAGATATGACTCTTTTTGTAACACCCCCTACTTTTCTCTAAAGGCAAAAATCTGGGGGTTTTATAAAGATTTTAATTATTAGAAAACTTTAATTTCTGCTTGAATTGATAATTAAGGATTATCCATAAATTATACTAAATAGTACTTATTAATAAATTGTAGTTAATTACTATTTTAAACATTTCTATCACACGATTATTATAGTTTTGTTTTGTTTTGTTTTTGATAACATGACACCCAGATTTTTGCTTTTAGAGAAAAGTAGGGGTAGTACAAAAAGAGTCATATCTCTTGAAATATTTAAAACTTGCATCTGTTCCGCTAATACATGTATGATACTTTTTGTTTTGCACCTTTTTATTTTTCTATCAATTTGACTTTAGTGAAATTTACATAATTTGAACTCCTGTAATGCGAAAAAGCTTCTTTTGTCCCAAAATTTTCTTTGATTCGAAAAATGATGTCTGTTATTGACGAAATTATTGAGGTTTCTTGATTTATTTTCAATGTGATAGAGAAGTTGCTTTGGTTATGCAAATGTAAGGTTGTTATCCATTGAACATTCTTTCTTTTGGTAACTTTTCACATTATATAAATCTATACCTTCCTTCCTTTTTAACTTGGAAAGAGGGATATACTGGTATATATATAAAGCAAATATTTGATGACGAAAATAAAATAATCAATGGTATTTCAAAAATCGTGAAGAACAATAGCTGCTAAAATAACTAGTAACGAAAAGGCCATGAATGTTGGGAAATTAACACAAAAATGGCTAAATTATGCTTGGCATACATCAATGCTAAATTCAATGCGTTTTTACAGTCTTTAGACTTTAGAATATGACTCCAAAGGGGAGTTAAAATACATCTTTTTGAAAACAACTGAACCTATTTTTCTTTCTTATCTTTTATTTTCCTGTAAAAAAGACCTTAGCGTACCATTAAATTATTGTTGTTTTGTTGATGCATTTTAGAACAAAGGTAGAGTTTTTTCGAAAATGGATTTTTTTGAAAATAAAATACTATTATCACAATGACATTATAATAATTTATCTATGCTGGTATGAGAAGGTAAAAACACTTTTTACTTTTCTTCGTGACGCAAATCCAAAATATTCTTTCTTTGTTAAACCCCCCATCAACAACCTTTCAAAACTCTGATAGTAAACTGACGGATAAACATATAATGATTCTTTTCTTGCTTTGTAAGAACATGAAAACTTTTTCTGATGTAAAGGACAAAGGATGTTGGTCAAAAATTACAAAATTATTAGTTTCGTTTGTTCGATTTCTTTTCGTTGATCCTAGGTAATGTACTATTTTATTGACTGGGATCGTTCTTTCCCCAATGTCGGTGCTGTATTACAACCAGTTTTTCTGAAGAGTGAAAAGGTGTACCATTTAATCAAGTCCAGGCTACATGATTCAAACTGAGTTCGGTTCCCCGTTGCTTTTGACCGTGGTTCTTGAGGTGTTCCCGTTGGATGGAAGAGTAACTCACGGCTGAGTGGGTTTGATCTCTTGGGATCTCCGCAATCAATGTACGTGGCTTACCGCTCGGCCAACTAAGCAGACTAAACATCCAGGGGGATCAAAAAATGTCCGAATCATAGGGCGAGATTCGAGTAATGGAATGTTTTCTATGAGAGTTTATTAGTTCACCGTACAGCAAAATCGTTCGAGTTAGAGAGAGATTCGAGTTATAGAGAGACCACTGTACTATGTTTATGTTCTTACTTTATGAACATTAATAATAATGATAAATGCTTGGGTCCTTATCAAGACAATTTCCTTTCAGATGTTTACCCGTCCTCTTTAAAAACAAAACAAAACTTCAACTTTGTGATAATGTCTGAAATAAGAACTGTTTATATATCAAAATAATGACGTAAGGAAATTGATGATTTCTGACAAAATGATATAAAAGTCATTTTCATGACGTGAAAACGTTTAAAAATTCTGACAGAAGAACTTTCAGTATATATTATAAAGGAAATTGATTACTCAGTATAGACATAAACACTTGTGTATCAAAAACAAATACTACATGTGAATTCCATGGAAACTGCTTACGTAAACATTTTGTTTTTGTTTACATTATCCAGATAGCATCATGCCTTTTTGTTTTTATTTGGTAGTTTTAGATGTTTACATGACTCTCTGTAGTAAATGTTGATAAAGAAAGTCACAGATCGGAGAGGTTTGTTGTTTTAAAGCTTATGTGCAAGTAATTGTTTTTTCATAGACAGTTTGGATAAAAAAAACTACCAATAGCTTTCTAAAATTGTACACTCAAGAAGCTTATTATCAAGGAATGGATTCAAAGGCTAAATTGAAGCCTCTAAGAATCAAAACTATTTAGGTTACAATGGTATGATCGTAATAGATCGCCTCGTTCTTTAAGTGTCCGTCTAAACGATTTCTGAACACATTGATGTTTGTCTTGGCAAGTTTTTCCACTTTCGATGGTAAAAAGAGTTCGACTGGCATCCTCTTACTCCATCCTTTGAGTTGAGTTGATTAAGTTGAAAGTCGTGTCTTCTGCCTTAACGAGAGTTCGGTATAAAACTGTCAGATATAGCAGCTTTAACGTATATTTTGAAATGCTTGTATACTTCAATAAAATCACCACATGACAAGGTATCTCTGTTAACCTTAAACGTGCAAGGATTTCCGTGTAATTTTCTTGTGCATTTAAAGACAATACGTTATAATATAATGAAGAATAGGGCTTGAGGGCCAGGAAGGCTATTTCGGCCACCTCATACTTGAATTTATACTTGATATTTTTATGATTTATATAACCTCTTCTGATTGAAGCTGTGCAGAACTGTGCAGACTTGATATCTATCGAGCAGTCTCAGATCTTTTTTCAAGCTCTTGACTGCGAGCTTTCGACTCTGCATAAAGGTAATAAAGATATAATAAAATAATGGTAATGGTGTTTTACTACAAGCAATGTATTTGCTTTAGCAGCTAAGCAACTTTTATTCTAGGTTTGGCTGGATTTGTTTGCCATACAAAATGATTGGAAAATAATGATCATACATAATAAATATAAATAAACATTGCCAAATATAAATATTATAAGAAAAAATAAAACGCAGGGAGTTAAAGCATCATTTAAACCATTCAATAATTTTGTTCTTATCTAGCTGCATGTGTTCAGATTATTCTCGTTTTATTTTCCAAAAATTAGTATTTAAAACCGTAACAAGTTTGAATTAGCATACTTTTTACAAATTAACATTAACAAAATTGAAAGATATTTAATTTTAAATTTCCACATGCTGCGATACAACCAATGATATCATGGCATCAGATGTGTTTTATGTGACGTTGTTCGGACAATAAAAAGTTGCTTCAGTTGAGTCGTGTGTGTTTATTTACTTTCACGCAAGGTATGAGCTTGGATCGAATTCTCGTTGTGAATACCCTTAGTGTGCTAACTTGGATTGAACTAGAGTTGTCTGACAGGGCTTGGAATATGAGGTGGTCACCAAAAAAGCATTGCTTACCCCTTAAATCATGATGAACATCCAAATTTTTTCTTGCCATATTGTTTTTTTCTGACAGCAATAGGATAGGCAGTGGGTTAAAGACAAGGGTATATATTTTGGCCAAAACTCCGAATTTTTTCCCCATACCATTTTCCCTGTTTCTATGATTTTGTTGAATTTTTCCCCACCTCCGCTTTTGGACAAAATATTTTCCTGTGGGCTCTGAAGACTGAGATCAGTAAATGCAATCGGAGCAAAAATTAAATTTGAATATTTCTCGTGACCCAAACGTACTAATATTTGTTCTTTCAATCATAGTCATAGCTGAATATAAAAATTAAGAAGACTGAGAGAAGAAAACCCTTAACACTCTCTTTTCTTTATCATTCATAAATCAAAAGCTTTTTATCGAAAGGTGAACGACTTATCTTGACTGAAGATCAAAAGTGTTCAACTAAATATGGATAACTCAACTGTTTATCTTAAACACATTCGATTTCAGGCGACAGAAACATAATTTCTGAATGTTGTTTTATCATTTCTCTCTTTCTCTTAAATCAAATTTTTCACTCGATTTCTGACAGTTAGCCACGGCACCCTATACTTTTATAGAAGAATTAAGGCGGTCCAAATCTCTAGAGACAATATTTTTCATTTCTGAAGCTTTGATTGTCTTTCACCAACAACTTGATATCGATAAATTATAAATAGATTTGAAGAAATAAAAAAGGAAATTCGAATCACGTTACTTCTTTTGTGTGCTAAGATTTATTTCACGTTTATAAATAGAAAAAAATGTTTAAAGATTTATTTTTTCTATTCAATAGAAAATTCCCATTGCTCTGTTAAGTGTAAAAACAAACATATAAACCAAACATTTTTTTCTCCGACACACTTGATATCCTTTTTTCATTCTCATTTTTATTTTATTTCTGAAAATGTACAACTATCATTAGAAAGAAAACAAAATCATTTATGTTTGCAAACTTAAACACATCACGGAGGAGAAAAGACAATAGAACAAAGATAACAATCTTAATTGCTCTGTGTTAAATTGTCTTGAGAAAAATAAAAAAAGCAGTTTTTTTTTGTGAATTTTTAATTAGAAAAAAAAGAGATTGTGAGTTTTTGGGAATAATAATAGTGCATGTTATTTTTTTCTACAATAACATGTCAGAAAAAATCTTGATGGAAATTTACATTATTTATTTATAGTAAAGTAAAACGCACTATGTAGTAATTTATGCAATCTATATAATTCTTTCTTTAATTGAAGTTTTACTTTTGCTGAAAAAATAAAAAAAAGAAATAATAAATAGTAAACGCATCTCTAAAAAAATAAGAAAAATAAATAGATTAAACAATAGTCGGGAGTTTTAAAGCAAAGACAAGATGTTGTTATGATTCGAGTGATGAATGTGCGTTCGTTGTTTTTCTTTGGTTTTTGATTTAAGAATTGTTCTCTGAAACACCGTCAGTTTATTAATTCTTATTATATAATACATACTATGGGACAAAAAGGATCCAAACTAACTCATGATGAGCTCAAAGTGCTAAAAACTGCAACCTACTTTGATAGAAAAGAACTGCAAAGATGGTACGTAGACTTTATGGCTGATAGCCCAACTGGCTATCTCAGCGAACAAGAATTTGTACGCATTTACCAGCAATTCTTCCCGTTTGGCGATCCTTCGAAATTTGCTGCTTTTGTATTCAAAGTTTTTGATCAAAATTCTGACGGTTGTATCAGTTTCCAGGAATTCGTCACGGCTCTTTCTATAACATCACGTGGTACAATAGACGAGAAACTTGATTGGGCCTTTTCATTATACGACTTAGACAAGGACGGCTGCATTACTAAAAAAGAAATGTTATTGATTGTCAAGTCCGTTTATTCGATTACAAACATTCAATGGTATTGGAAAATGGTTGACTTACCTCACGATGAAGGGACGCCCGAGAAACGTGTCGAGAAAATATTTAGTGTCATGGATACGAATCATGACGGAAAAGTATCTAGAGAAGAATTTAGAGATGGGTTTAAATGTGATCCATGGATAGTTCAAGCCCTTGCAATAGATGTTAGAGATCGCAAAGATAGTGATCCAAAGGTAGCTTAGTAAGGTATTCATATACAGTCCAAGAAGGACTGGGGCGGGTAAATTGCAATTCACCTTTCCGAGTTACGTCACTAAAAATCTCAATGTTTGGCACAGCCAAAATGATAGCTGTGGTAGTATGGTAGTTAAAGTATTAATGGACAAT
The DNA here is from genome assembly GCA_032273505.1 of Nanomia bijuga. Classification (NCBI taxonomy): domain Eukaryota; kingdom Metazoa; phylum Cnidaria; class Hydrozoa; order Siphonophorae; family Agalmatidae; genus Nanomia; species Nanomia bijuga. The sequence continues at coordinate 813 of JAUKPT010005708.1, read as the reverse complement.
TAATTGCGCTTGGGGTGCATAATCATGAGAAAGGCATTTTTTTACAAAAGATTTCGCACGTTTTGAACATTCATTTAAATGATTCTCTAGAAATATCTTGAGTTTTTTTCGATTTTCTCTTCCTCTATTTCTTCTTCATTTTTGATGAAATTGACATCATTGGAAGGAGGAAAAAAAGATCACATTGCTCTGATAACAACTTCCTGTATTATATCCAGTTAAAGTTCTTGTTTTCAATTTTCTTATACACACTGTAGCTACCATTCTGACGGTTCCGAAACATTAAATTACTTCATCAGTGAGGACACGCTGGAAAGATGAATTGGAACATGTGATCCTTCAGAATTGCTCAAACTATACAGAAAATTCGACAAAAATAACAAAAGTTGTCGGAAAATCCGATCTAAATACGTGCCTTTTCACATCATTGTCGTTTCTAAACCGTTTTGGACAAAGTCAAAGATCCTTGGAACACACATGCCTGAAGCAAAATTCTGGAATTCACATGTTAGAGATCGTAATGATTGCGATTCAAATTAAACATGGCCAGTTTAAGATATAGCAAGCTGACCAAGACACACCCAAAAATTATGAACACTTTTTTGTATTAATAAAAAGTTCCTTGCAGTACGTAAGGAAGGACATAGATAGAAAAAAATACGATTTACGGACAAATTGAACTTGAAAGCATTGTTGAGTTGCTAAGAGATATGTGTATGAGTGTGTATGTGTGTACGCAGGCACGGCGCCACCGGGTGGGCTAGGGGGGCTATAGCCCACTCACTTTTTTGGAACCAAAGATTTTTTTCCTAT
>JAUKPT010005707.1:0-10251 GCA_032273505.1 Nanomia bijuga | reverse complement strand
AGATAGATAGATAGATAGATAGATAGATAGATAGATAGATAGATAGATAGATAGATAGATAGATAGATAGATAGATTGATATGTATTTCATCAAAAAGGATAAGAATAATATACTCTATATCCTGTATAATTGACTCATTACTGTAGAATCTATTTATGATGGATTCATAACTTATGGTATGTCATAATGATTCTTCCAGTGGTAATCCAATCTACTTTAGAAGCAGTTAGGTGATGCTGCTTCCACAACGTTCCTCGGAAGATAATTTCACTCATTGATGGTTTTTACTAAGAAAGCATGTACTCTTTGATGAATAGTAGCTTTTCTCTTCAAAAATTTGAAAAAGATCAGGTAAAAACAATAAGATAAACTTCATAAATGTCTTTAAAACGATGGAAAATGAATTAATAACAGTATAGGAGATAACAATGAAAATCTAGAGACCCAATTGTGTTTTTGGTTAATGGTTTTTATATTTTAGAACATTCTCAAAAGAATTCTGAAGAAAATCTTGAGTCATTCCTGAAAAATGTCGAAAAAGTCGAATTTTCAACTAATTTTTGACCAAATTTTGCTCAAAGTGCATAATTCAAACGTCTTGTTTTATCTGATACACATATCCTCCATATTTTCCAAGTTTATAAGAGATTAATGTCAATTAACCTTCGAGTTGTATCAATAAAATTGATTTTCTGATCCAATTTGGACTTATTTTTGAGCTAAATATAGCTTAAAGGCAAATAAGTTTTTTTTACTTTTTATGTTATCTCCTTCCTATACTGTTATTGATACGTTTTCCATTTTTTAAGGTTAGTTATCTTGTTGTTGTTACTGATCACTTTGTATGCGTGACTTTCCACAGAAAAAGACAAATATGCTTCCAATGGCTTCCAATGACCTTGGATCGAAGTTTTTTTATTACCAAAAGATCCTCTATAAAACTAGCTCTCCATTGGTACCAAATATGTTATGTTTTGGTATGATTAAATGAAACAGTTTATCGTAAAACCGGCCTCTGCTAATTTTTGGTCCAAGAGCTTATCGTACGAGTAATTAAGTAGTCCATAGACCAAAGTATTCTCTAATTAATGAGTTTCAGCAAATATTTGTCTTTTTGGTTAAAATAGCACCAAAATAGGACCAAAATTTGTAAAAATAGATTCACACCTACTTTTTTTTTGTTCAAATTATATTATACTGTTATACTCCCTGTGGTCTGAGCTATCTTAAAATTGGAATCACATTTGAAAATGACGAACTTCGCAAGTAAAATAGATGTCAGGGATTGGCGAGGGCGTCTTCTTTGCAACTTTGCCTGTTAGACAGACGTATCCATTGGGTTTTATTTGCCAATAACATATACTCTATTGAATTGCATGAAATGACAGCCAGACACTTTTTACATGAGTATTGATATTTATCAATCTATAATGTATTTCTTATAACATCTACTTAGAGATCCTTTTTAAAGCAATTAAGGATTTTCGTCAGTACCCAAATTGCTTTTACCTGAAAAGTCTAGTTGCTTAGTTTGGAAGAACGTTAAAATACCAGTACCGGAGTTGCTTATCATTTTTTTTATTCGAGTACTGTTGCTATAAAAAGTCTAATGCTCACATAAGATTCAATTTATGATATGACTTTGAATATGACATTCATTTCAATTTTTACTTTTTTCTAATCTGAAAAAAGCTTTTTCAAATTTAAATCTTAACAAGTATAAGGTTTTATATAAAGCTGTTCATACATATTTTCAAAATTGACCTTGACATTGATTTTATGCTACCCATACCGTTGTTGCCAACTCTTTCTATTTTCGAAAGGTTCTGAGAAAAACACGTGAAAAAACAGTAGATCATATAAATATTTTTAATTTTTTCTCCTTTTTGACGCCCAACAGTGAGACTTTTATCAAATTTCTAAGTGTTGATTGGAATCAAAGCCACAGTATAAATGTAGGTAACAGGAAAAAAAAGATCATTTTGTGAATGAAGTAAAAAAAAAGATTTATTGTTGTAAAAAATACTATCTACCATTTATTTCAGGTCACATCATTGATATGAAATGGAAGCTAAAAAACACTAAATAGATTCGAAGTCGATCTAAAAGCATCGAAATTTTATCATTCGTAGCGTTGCACGACATTCGAGTAGAATCATGGGCTACATATCTGAAGTAGGTCATGGTAGAATACCAGATTCAATTTTGCAATAATATAAAATTTGTTTTCGTGAATCGACATAAATCTCCTTTTCTCGATTAATATTTATACGAATATTTTTGCCAACCATGAGAAACTGCCAAGAACTGAATCGTCTATTTGTTCTTTATATTTCCTGGCAACTCTCTGTATTTGAATTTCGCGTAAATGTTTCAAGTATTTGATTTCATCCCATGTCATACGCGAACACAGGCGTCGTGCAGCATGAGGGATGTCATATCTCACTTTGAAATGTTTTGTTTCTGCAGTCTGCATAAGTTCTGAAGATTGAAAAGACTCCTCTCGAAGACAGAGTTTTGTCATTTCGGCATTTTTGCCACGAAGTTCTTCAATCTCGTCTTGAAAGTCTTGTCCGAGATTTCGTATTATCGCCCAGAATGTTCGATTAAAATGATGGTAAAGTTGTACATCGGCAGCACTCCACTTTTCAATTTTCTTTTTAAGAGGCATGGAAATATTCTTTTTCCACGCAACTGTTCTTTGTTTCAAGCTGAAATAAAGAACATCGTCTAAATCCCAACAAAGAAGTCTTTTCAACAGAACGATTGATTCTTCGAAATATTCTGTCAACATTACAAGATGAAATTGATTCTCTAAATTTGAGATCATAGTTTTGATTTTCGTTTCGTTTTCAAAATCCTTCGATTCCAATCCCAAATCATAAAACATTCCATTTCTGATAAGTTTTAATCGGTCACTATTGATTCGCAAGTCTTGTGTTAATACATAATTTACAAGGACACCATCAGGATCCTTGAAGAACTCCTCGATCGGATTTGTCGAGTTTTTCATACCAAGTATCTTATCGAGAGTCATATACGAAAAACTTGATTCAAATTGATCGACAGGATTACGTAGTATAGTAACATAGATAGTATCATTAGGCATCACGTCTCTCATATTAGCTTGGTGGTATCTGGCATGGTTACTTAGGATATTTGGCTCGCTTCCATTTAATGGATGAAATGAGTCCTTTTGAAAAAACCAAGGCCAATCAAGACGATTTTCTCCCATGCGAGGCAATACGAATGTAAGGTCATGCGATTCTCCATTTCTGTTCAAGATGTTTGTGACCGTCGAACCTCCTGTCTTGTGTGTTTTAAGGAAGAGAACGTTTTTTTTGCGGGAACAGCTCCTAAAACAAATTATTTTATGCATATAACATCTGCTGTTTAGATATATTGATCCTTTCTTAGAAATACTAGATCTTGATTTATGATGTTGCAGTTAAAAGAGTAAACATTTATCATAAAATGACTCATTTTAATCATTCTTAAAAGGTGTAATGTCGAAAACTTAACTAATTAGTCTTTCGATTGGTAAAGTGTTTATATCTCTCTTTCCAATTTGGTATGTTTGAAAAGAATTACCACACGTGTTTTAGAGAGAAGAACACTAGCTAAAGAAAGTTACATTATAAAGACCTTGATTGATTTACTCGAAAATGTTTTCATCATTTTGAGTGTTGTGAAATATTAAAGAGTAATCACAAATTTGAAATAAGTAATCAAGGACTTCATGATGTGATTTTAAACAAATTGAACGGTTGAGTTAGTCATTAATTCGAGACAGTTCCTTAGCGAACACAGAATGTTCTAATAGTAGACTTATCAAGTAAACAAGCTAATTTGAAATCCTTTATGGAAACTTAATGATTTTCATGCGAAATATTTTGCTGTAAAAGGTTTAAGAGACATATGGGAATATCTTGGAAATTAGGACTGTGGCTTTAGTTAGTTTAATCAAATTACAGGTTTTACGAATGAAGCATGCACATTCAAAATGGTATCTTTAGTGTTTCTAAATAATTTTATAACTCCTCCTTGAAATTAACTATTCAAATCCAAGAATAGATTTAGATGATTGATGTCAAATGTCACAAGAAATATTGACTTTTAGTCTCTTTAGAGATATTGAAAACAAAACAAAAATTACACCATGTAGCCAACTACATTTGAGAAGATTTATAATACAATCTATATTGCAGGATCTATATTAAAACAAAGCGTTTTCATAACTACCTTTTATTTAGCTTCTCCAATATATGAGGAGTATACTGAGATGCTCTTTTTGTGACCTTTTCCATTATATTACTTGTATTTTGAAAGATTTCACATGCCCAGTACCGTAATGCGATAGGCACAACGAGACAATTGAACGCTAGTATAAAACAAAAATATTTGAATCTTACAAACATGTGACGCATTATGGTATTTTTTTGCTTTAACGATGATTTAGAAAATCTCTTTTTTATCTATTGCATGTTCAATAAGTTCTAACGATTGCCTACACAGCGTCTTCGTCTAACCGATTCAAGAAACTCATTACGTGTAAATCATGAATAAATAATTGAGACATTAATCCGACGTTTACACTTTTCAATGAAGTTGTATTGCACGTTGGATCCACATAAACCTGTGAAAAATCGCTTTTGATAAAGTTGCCAAAAGTCCATTTATATCATTCTAATGCTGTTCCATACTAATCATTACACTTAATCTAATAAAACATCACTATTTCCTTTTATTTGGCGTGTTAAACTCGACTTATTCCAAAGATATTTTTCAACATGAAGGTAAAGTATTTTTTCACGTTCGCATGTTTCGCATCATATTGAGCACAATATTGTATTTCGTTGAAGCTACGTCCTCACAACTCACTTGCTGCAATCAATTTTTACGAGTTTGATCGTTTGATCAAGTTGAACTGCATCTGGTGCAGTTTCTAATACTAATCAATTGATTTTGATCATTGACTATTTTGTTTTTTCTTGACAGAGTTCAGTTCATGGTTTACAATGTTACTTGCCAAGAAGAGCGTATTGATTGTTTTAGTGAAAAGTTGTTTTGTTGCAAGAAAAGGCAGGTTAAAACATACATCAGTAGTCTGATATGTAATCATACCAATCCTGTTATTTCTTAATGTTTCTTACTGGAATTCTATTGTTTCAAAAGTCTTATCTGATTTTCATGTTCATCTTATGATGATACTATAAGCTCGATCTTTTCAAAAAAACATGAACTCATGGATTTGAATGAAGATCTCGACACTCATTCTTTCATCGAAGGTCTTCTGTTTTTTACAGAGCATAACTAATGTACAGCTTCTTCAGCGATGCAATATTCTGGCTAGTTAGTATGATATTATTCTGTTTGTTATGCTTCAAGTACAATTTCATAGTTTATTTAAACCGTATATCACCTGCCAAATATTTATTGAAAAATTAAGTGCAAAATTCTCAGAAAAGTTCAATGAGATATTTGTAGCAAAAAACTCGAAGTTTTTGGTTAATTCTGATACTCATACGAAAATAAGTGACTATATGACACTATGGCACAGTATGCCGTACGATATTTCGTAGCAAAAGAAATGTGAAAATAATCATCTGGTATGTATTTTTCCTCTCGAAGGTCGTAGTAATTCGTAGGTCGTGTCATAGACGAGGTGGTTGCCGTAAAATCTGACATGACTTATCACCTAAACAGGGAAAAAATGATAATATTGCAGGGGTCAGAAAATTGGAGACATCACCTTCTCTCGGAACTTTTCTGACACTCGAAACCACCTACCCACCCCTCTTCACCTTCAAGATTTCTTAGTTATTCAAATTTTGTTTGTATATATCGAGCATTGAAGCACCGATTTCTTGGACCCCTTCCTCTCCTCTCTAATTAATACGTTATATGCCTGTATATGCTTCTATTTTAAGCTATATTTAGCATTTGATGCATTAATAAGAACATTTGTGCTTTGACGCTCGACGTCCAATGCCCTGTGCTTAATCTTTGTCCCCAGATATAAAAAAATATACGCCCAAAACACCGTTCTCCATTTAGGGTGTTTGTGTTGATTATATATACAATTGACAGAAATGATGAAATTGGTCCGAGCTTACATACTTGCCTTGGCAAAGAGATATTCGATAGTGAAGATGAAAGTAAGTTATTTTATCGTGTATATCCATTTCATCGTCATCAAAAGAATTATCAACTTCTCTATCGTCTTAATCTTATTTATGATCCGTTATTATAGAAAGATAAAGTTGTTGTACATAATAATTTTTGTGATGGTTACATTCATTTTGCCGAAGATGGAAACTGTAATAAAATGTGTTCCGATGTCGTTGAAAGCCGTCAATTTAAAGATATGATTCTTCATTCCTTAAACGAGCATCCGGATCCGAATTTACCTTTAGAAATGTTAAATTACAATCAAATCATCAATAGGTATCGAAATTTAAAAGAAAGATTTAACGATGAAAAGTTGAAGAATCTAAACGCTAGTCGAAGGATAGATGTAGCTTGCACCAGAGCTTCATTGAACGACAGGTTTATAGAAGTTTTGTCGTCTAACCACATACCACGTCTTCATATTCTTATTCAAGTATGCCAAAAAAAAGGTTATGGTCTTTGCTCAGTTATTGGGCGTATTGAAGATGCGATTAATGGAAAGTATAAACCAAAAGAATATGGAGAAGTTGATGGGGAAAAGGCCTTACTTACCTAAGCTATTGAATATGCTACTTGTCCTAGATGGCTATCCTGGATTACGATCAACGCAAAATAAGTCACAAACTTCTAATCTTATCGCAAACATCGATAGTAATTTTGAGGAACGATTGAAGGAAAATCTCAAATGCAGACCGGACAGTGCCAAAGGTATTATTTCGTTAAAAATTGGATGAAATTGCTTCCGAAGACAGACTTAGATGGAATAAAAAGGTCAATAAGATTTATGGTATCTGCTTTCAACACGGTTATTCTTTTCCGATGGATTTCGAGTGCATGGACAACTTGTATCAATTACGAGAATTGCTAGAATCAGGTTCAATACATAGAACTAAAGAAAACCTGGTCGTTGCTTTTAATGATAATGGTTTAATGGCGCATGCTCAACCTCTTTTGTCCTTGCCAAGTTGTTGTAAAAATTTTGAGAATCAGTTCCAAGTAATGTACGAAGCAATTGTTAAAGAATTGGAGATTAGTGTTGTAGCCACTGATGGCGACTCTACACGCCGTTCATTTTTTAATCAAAGAATGAAATTGCTGAAGGACTCTCACATTAAGTCATTACTTAAAGATCTGTCTTTGTTTGACTTTAATTTTATTGATGGAGATACGGCTTTATATTTCGATGATAAACACAATGCTAAGAGATTTCGAACTATTATGATTTCGGACACTAGAGGCTGTAAAGTAAGTGGGCCATTGCAGCTAATAGCCAGTTGCGATATGTTATGGAAAAATCCGGCGTGAAAGGTATCACAACCATATTGAATCCTTCTGGTAAACAGAACGTACCATTAGTTCTTAATCTTTATCATGCACTAGAGAAATGTGTTGATTTTTGTAAAAATTCAATTTGCAGAGAACTGAAACATTCGCTCTCTGTTATCTACCATATTCTTGATGGAATTTTTACAATATTTCACGATCCAAAAGTTAACCTTACTACGCAGTCATCAAACTGTCTAAGGTAGCGCATATATTACTCGCAGAATACCGATTAAATGTTTTCAGTAGAGAATCGTCTTGAAAATTCTTGTTCGATAAGATCGAGACATTCTGTAAAAACCGCAACATGTGTTCTTGACTGGTTTTCTGACGGTATGTGTTCGGTAACGAGAAACTCGCTGAAATGCGAAGGCAGATTCTTTGATCTTTCTGGTCGTCGTTGTTGTTCTTTTTCGAATCCTGCTTCGTCCAAAAATTCTTTTACCATATTGTCAAGTTTTTCTTCGCTAAGGTTCTCTCTAGTACAAGTCATTTGGTCTCTTGTACTGTTTATAACACTCACATCGGAACTTAACTTTTCACCAGGAAACTGAAGTTGCTTGACGACTATATTTATTGGTTTTAAAACCTCCATTAACTTGCAATTAACGAAGACAAATTCTTCGTCACCATTTGTTTGGTGTAGTAGTCCAAGTGCTAAAGCTCGATCCTCACTTTTTAATGTCTTATTAATCGTAGCCAAACGGAGAGCTTCGATCACTTGAACATAATTATTGTTGACATGCGTGGTGCTGTCGTGGTGACCTGACCACCGGGTAGTAATCAGACGCTTTAGTGCACTTCCTTCGTACGCTTCTATAACGGTTGACTGCTTAAAAAACTTGTATAACGAAGAAATTATTTCAAAATACACCTTTATTTCAGAAATATTTTCCATTACATGAACAACAAGAAGGCTGATTTTATGAAGAAAACAATGTATATATAAAACAAAACGTTCGCAATAATCACTGATTAGACGTTGCAGTCCATTGTACTCAACAGACATAACACTAGCCCCGTCATAGGAATGTGAAACCAATCCATCAAAAGACAAATCAACTCACTGAAGGCTGTCTTTATAAATTCAAACACTCATTTAGCACTTCGAACATCTACGCCTTTAATGTCAAGACAGTGTTCTTCGATTTTTCCACTTGTTTTGCACTAGTAACGAAGTACAAGACCTTTTATTTCTTTACGGTTTTTATCACTTGTTCCATCGGCCATGATAGTGAACAAACCGGCCTTGCGTACCTGAGTCGCAACATTGTTTTTCATTAATTTAGTCATAATCGCGATAATTTCTTTCTGAATATCAGGAGAAACGTATTTTGCATTTTTTGGCAGTCTTTTGTAAATGTCCTTTAAATTTGGATCAAGCTTGAATAAAAGTTGAGAAAAAGCACGTATAAAAAGGCCATCTCCACTATCAATGTCATGTTCTGTATCCCCTCGAAAAGGTAATCTATTTGCACTAAGATATCGTACAACATTAAATACAGCAAAAATCCATTTTTTATGTTCAGACGTAACGCTTAGAACTTGGTTTTGGATCTGTTGGCTTGTCTCTTTCTCTCTCTGATTTCGTCCTTGCCATAAAGCCATAACATTTTCATGACATTTACTACCATTTGTGACCAATAATCCCTTTAGCCTTATCTTTACCCATACTTCCTTTACTTGTACTTAACGCATGTTTCCAATTACTAAATCCAGTACGAGTAAATATCTTTTCTTTTGAAGTTGTCAATAGAACCCGACAAGGAAAACAAAAGCATGTGTCTAGTTCCTCACAATATTCCAACCATGCGTAATTTCTGTACCATTCAGGATTAAATGATCTATTAGCCTTACCTTGTTTCTTTTTAGGATATGACTTTAAATGTGGTCGATGAGGTTCTTTTTTGTTGTCGAAAAAAGTAGTCGAAGCGGTGGAAGTGATCGAAGAAACATAACAGCTGGTGCTAGACGAAGATACACTTGCAACGTCCTCTCTCTCATCCTCGGTTTCTAATTCTATATCACGATGATGGTTATCGCTAACGCAAATTTCGTTTTCCATACTCTTTTCTAAATCAATTGACATAAGAGATGGACTTGACATCATGTCTGGTGTGTTCGATAATTCACAGTCCTGAAATTGCGATGTTTGACTTCCGACAACTTCTTTTTGGTTACAAGTTTCATCACTTCTTTTTCGTTTAAAGTACGAGAATAAACTAGGCGTTTTAGACATCTTGAACTAAATAAATAAATCAGTAAATCAATACTTAACTTCTCTAATTATTTTTACACTTGAATTTTAATTCACAACACTTTACTATTCACAAAGGATATGGCTATTCATCGGGACTGGTCCCAATGAATTATTTGTTATACATCGGGACTGGTCCCGATGAATTACTTGTTATCCGTCGGGACTGGTCCCGATGAATTATTTGTTATCCGTCGGGACTGGTCCCGATGAACTATTTGTTATCCGTCGGGACTGGTCCCGATGAACTATTTGTTATACGTTGGGACTGGTCCCGATGAATTATTTGTTATCCGTCGGGACTGGTCCCGATGAATTATTTGTTATCCGTCGGGACTGGTCCCGATGAACTATTTGTTATCCGTCGGGACTGGTCCCGATGAACTATTTGTTATACGTTGGGACTGGTCCCGATGAATTATTTGTTATCCGTCGGGACTGGTCCCGATGAATTATTTGTTATCCGTCGGGACTGGTCCCGATGAACTATTTGTTATCC
>JAUKPT010005706.1:0-10252 GCA_032273505.1 Nanomia bijuga | reverse complement strand
TTCTAATCCATTTAAACTGTAAACTTAAATAACCAAAAATCAAACGGCAATTCGAATTTGAATGTTTTTTTGAATTCACACCATCTCAGACAGTTTTATCGACTTAAACACCATTTTTTAAGACAAAAATTCAAGTAAGAAAATTAAGAATCACTCTAGAATATTTGAGACTCGTTTATCATGTATTTTTAAGAATCACAAGGCTTAGCTCGAATTATGTAATTCTTATAAAAAAGAAACAGTGTAATTTTCTGTTTACTGAATTGATAGCATACTTGAGGGCATAGTTTCCTAGGGGGGCTCAACCCCCGCAAAAGAAAGTAAACCCCCCACCTAACGATACTAGCCCTACCTGGGTTTCAAGAGGTCAATCCCCAACACCCGATTCAAACCCACCAAAGTTGAAAATAGTATAGTAATATATATTTGAGTGAATAATAATACAATTTCTTTTAGAATTTGGAGGAATTTAAGATGATCTTAAATGTCAAAGATAAAAATTGACTATGATTTCCCCCCACCCAATCATTCGACTCACAAAATAATAATTTAAAATATTAATTTAAATATTCTAAAAAAACTTCCAAAACTTAAAAAAATTAATTTCAAATAAATTTCAAATAAATTTCAAATAAATTTCAATAAAAAAAATTCCGACCAAAATCGACTCATCCCGGTCGGTGTCGTATGTGAGGGGGGGGGGGGCTTTAATAGAAAAAAAGATAAGAAGAAACACATTCCTTACCAGTGATAAAACATATCTCAGGCAAGACGAGAATATTCCCTGTCATTCCCCGTTTGCGATCTTTCTCCTTTGGTTTTGCAACCAATAAGGGTTGGTTCGGATCCATTATCTGAATAAATAATTAAATTAACATCTAATTCAAATTCTCTTTTTGGAGGGGAGGGGGAAGTCACAAAATTAGCTGAATAGAGCTGCTTGAGCTTTTTGTTTAGGATACCTGAGAAGGGGGTTGCATTTGAAGAGGAGAGGGTGGAGGATTGGTGAGTTTTATTGTCAAAAAAAGCAAGTAAGAGTTTCAATTTCATTGTTTTCAAATGAAAATCATAACTAATTGTCCAATATAGGTCTTTACGCAGGAAAGTAAAAAAGGAAGTCACCCAACAAAACATTTTAGCGGAAAAGATTGTGGGTTCCTTTCGAGCAAAACAAATTGAAATATATTTAACGATATTTACAATCTCGGAAAATATATTAGTTGTTTATCAAACCCGTTGACTCAAAATGAATTTGTACTCAAAGATTTATTTGATGCAGTGAACAGAATCAAATTTATTCCAAATTAAAATAGTCAATTAACACCATTTTAAAACGATGAAAAAAAAATGAGATTCATATCCATAATTTCTTACGGGATGAACCACCAACGAAAAAAAAATCACCCCCACCTGACTTCTGGGATCTTAACCCCCAGCTTCTTTCCAAACCCCCACCTGAAATTAATATAAACTTTTGAATACAGCTCAACCAAACCTTAGTGTAAGGTGTTTAGGGGTATAAAGGGTCAAATTAACACCATTATCCAGCATAAAAAAAAATCTAGGGAAAGTGTGTGTGGGAAAATATTGGTGTTAAATTAATTTATTAATTTATCATAGGTCAAGTGTCAACACAACCCCTAAAAAAGTTGCCCCCGCCTAATTGGTCATCCCCCACCTGCTTTTTCGCTCAGACTTAACCCCCACCTTCTCCAAGGAGTAGAAAAAGGTCCCACCCCCAAACCCCAGCAGCCTGGGGGAAACTATAATAGCCCTTACCGTGATATTATAATGGATTTTGTAATATTCTGCGAAGGTGATGTGAGAACCATCTGACTTCTCAAATGTATCGGTAGGATGCTTGTCCCAATCAATATCTACGATTTGATACGTCTTGTTATTGTACCTATAACGAACAGAAATTTACTTTACTTTACATTATATTTTCATTAAGATGGGGGAGGGGAGGTTTCAGGGTTGCCCATTCCGCCATTCCACCTAATTTTAGGCGCCTATTCCGCATTCCACCGTGATTTTTTATCGTCCTTCCGATTCAGCCTCTGAATTTTCAAGTTCAAGTACTACATCAGCCTCCTTCCCACTCTAAATGTGCATTTTATCAATAAATTAAGTGTTCGATACTAGTTTAATAAATCTCATAAATATCTCTCCTACATAGTTGCTATACGGACTCAGGGTCGTACTAACGATATCTATAATATAAAGATATCTACCAGGCAAGGACTAAATCAAGGGCGCCAAGATTACATTATTAACCCTTAATACTACTTACATTATCCACCATGGTTGAAGAAAATTTTGAAAATTATAACTGTGAAATGGCTCAAAATGTACTTATATTGTTCACCATGATTGAAGAAATTTTTGAAAATTATAACTATCGAATGGCTCAAAATGTACTTATATTGTCAACCATGATTGAAAAAAAAATTTAAATCAGAACTGTCAATTGGCTTAAAATGTACTTATACATGGCTCAGGACGTAAAATGACGTCCGTTTCGTATTCCGCCTAGAAAAAAAGAGGACATTCCGCCAACTGGAAACCCCCCTAAGATGCATTCAGCATTTGGTCTAGTATATGGATCTACATTAAACATACATCCCTATTATTCAATTTTTGTGAAAGCTCTTAACGAATCTCGTACACCTTGACTAAAATTCCTATTGTGTTTTTAGAAATCTCATGAAATTTCTATTTTTTAAAATTCTCGTACACTTTTGAAGAGAGTAATTTACCCCTCGGGATAAGATTCTAAATCCGTGGAGCATATCAGGTTTTCTCGAGACTTCAGCATTTTTGCTCAAACGCTCTCCCATCCAAAATCAGCATTCAAATTCCCAAAGGTAGTACCCTCGCTAGGGTACTACTTCCAAAATGGTTTGGATACCCAAAGTATGATATATTGTATTAAGATTTTTGTATATAAATTCAGTTGCACTTTGCTGGGGCTACCAAAATTAACAATAGTTCCATGGCTGAACCTAAATAAGGTAAATTTCAAAATATTTCGAAATAATAATGTCATTGCAATTTTCTAAATCTTGATGCCCTACTAAAACAATGTTAGTAGCCTAAGGTACTCGATATGTTCCACAGACTTAGTATCTTGCTCCCTCCTGACTTTCCGCCGAAATCAGCAGAAAAATGATAATTGCGCAGGCGTCCCATTTCTTAAAAAACTATTTTTTCATTTATTTACACCTTATTTTTTCAATTTTTTATACTATTTCATGCTATACCTTTTTATGTAAGAATATTATTTTATGTTATGTTGAGATTTCCTGAAAACACCTTACACTAAATTCAATTTTAAAATAGAATTTTCTTTCCTTTTAAAAATGCGACCTTTCCTCACATACAGGTAGAAACGGAACTTATTATTTTTCTGATTTATGACACCATGGAGCAACTTCAAATCAAAAACGTTTTCTTTTATGAATCCTATATAAATCTTCCCTCTACTTAATACTCAAAACAATTCTCTAAGATGACAGAATGCTTTTAATTTACATAGAAAGCAGGGTTTTTGAAGAAAAATATATTTCTTATTTGGGTTTCCTAGTGACTGATAATGATGCCTTCTCATTTTTTGCATTCTTGATCTCAATATGGTTACTCATTTTGTTTCTTTTATTAGATATTATTTCATAAAACAGGATATACTCCCAAAATTTCAATTTATTCCAGATCAATGTTGGGTTCCCTTTCAACCTGTATGTATCAAAAAGAAAGTTATATTTCCTGTTTTCTTGATCACATACGGTATTTCGTCTTGGTTTGACGTCAAAATACTTTGATCTATGTTGGAAAAGAAAAAGAAAAGAAAATTTCCGCTATTTTACTCCCTCTAGGTACGTCCTTTAGTGATGCATGATGCCCCTAAATCAAATAAAAGCAGCACTTCATGAATCACATGCTAAGCAAATTGATAACTTGCTTATCGATTGTTACATCAACCCTGAGACATTTATAAACCATTTTGGTAGTATTTAACATTACCAGAGGAAATCTTTAGTTATTTCTAAAGTAGAAATAACCAAAGAAGAACTACCAGGATACATAAAGACGAATTTACAGCAGCTTTTAGCATCACATAAGATGCATTTGGTAATAAATTCAATGCGAAGTTGTGTTAAGTGATTCATTGCTCCAAAAGTGTCATTTCATAGTTGTCTAAACTTATTTAAAGAGTCTGACCAGAGTCTGTCCAATTTAATTTGGATAAACATAAATTAAGGTTAGCGTTTTTGGTTAAAAATGGAGAGTTTTGATTTGATATCATACACTGAATGTGAGTCAAAACCTTTTTCTTTATAAAAGAATAAATTCTGTTAAATATAACTTTTGGGTGCTGTCACAAACCTGAGATACTAAATGATTTTCAAAATGCTTGGTAAAAACGGCACTGTTTCAAAATATAGATTTTATCCAATTAAAAGTGTTGCTTACCTTCAATTTTTTTGTTTCTATGTGAAGTTTTTATCGAAGTTTAACTTCCTGGTAAAAAAAAACATTCATTTTTCCGGTATGATTATCATCAAAAAGCTATCAAAATGAGGAACAGGACACAACTAAAACATCAACTCTTTAAAGTTTAAAGCTATATTCATGTCATAAGAATGTTTTCCACTCCGCGGAACCACCGGTCCAAGGAAGCCAAATAAATTTCAAGGAAGTGAAGCCCCAACAAAAGTTTATAAATTGTACTAAATTGCAATTATGCAATGACGTATCCCTCGCAATGAAATGAAATTAATACCGGGAGATAAACTCGACAATCTCATAAAGAGGGATTGAACAACACTCATATTCGAGAGGATTGGTTGGTTGAAATTCAAGGAATGTGCGGACAAATATACAGACACTTGTACAGATTTAGAAATTGAAATCAAAAAAACTTTCCAATTTTCAAATGACTCGTCTTGCCAATAGCGTTCGTTCAGTGTTTATGAACATTCGCGTTGATTATTAAGATGTGCGCAAGTGTTTATGCGATGTGGTTTCGCTGAAATAAAAAATACCACAGCACCTATGCGAAAGACATAGCAAAAGCAGAGAAGCACGTTGTGTCTATAGAAAAATAGATTTCTTGGTGTTTTCTCTCTGTGATCACCTGGATTGTACTGTGAATGATTGCAAATGGAAGAGATACCACTGTCATGGACACGACAATCTAATACATGTACTGTAGTGTCAAACTTTTCGTCAAACTAGACTTTAAGCAGATCAGAACTAAGTCGTTCTGTCAGATAGCATCAAATTGGTAAAGGATTGTCCATCCTCGCATGGAGAATGTATCAAGAAACTTTAATGGCTTGTTCCCCGAGGAAACAAATCAGAAGATTGGACACTGTTTCCATAGAGAATATGATTAAGCTCTTCAGAGAATTTATTACTATCCTGGAAGATGTGTTGCTAATGTCGGACACTTCGATGTCTTAAAACTACCCAGTAGCAAATTGATTCAGCCTAAGATTGAATCAGAAGGGTCCAAAAAGTTCAAAGAGGTTAACGAGTTGTTGTTCACGCCATCCTTGCTGCCTGTTTAAAAATATCTGTGGAAATTTTGTCGAGAGTTTGGTGTCGAGATATGAATCACTTCTATTTATCTCGACAGCTTACTCAAAACAATGCTTTGGATGAAATGATTATATGCGAAAATGGACCGAATTTGGACGAGGCAGATAAACGCGCAACGAATATGAATTGGTCCAGATTGGCCAGAGAACAGTCAGAATGAAAACTGGCATTTTTATTTGATCAGCATCAAGATTTATTTTGGAGGTTCAAGCAAAGTTATAGATTATATATATTGTCTTTTATGTCATAGATCTTATCTATGTGTGACAGTTGTTTGTGTATATATTTGGTTGTGTTCTTATTGATGATTTCTGATATAATGGATAAACACCCATGCGATAAGAGATTAATTATGATATTATGATATGGATGTCCAAGGAATTTTAGCTATTTTTCGTCGTTGTCCACGGAAGTAAACAGTTTTCTGCCATCCATTTAGTTATTGAATCTATAGCATTTTAGCAAAGTGCCGTTTCTACCTGTGGTGCCTTTTCTACCTGTATTTACTGTAAAGATAAATGAAGAAACTAAGTATTCTTTATTTCTATGTGCACTTTATGTGACTTTGTTACATGTAACTGTTTGACTCTAAGAACCATCAATTTCTCGATTAGCTTTACAGAGGTAAATTCAAATTGTCAAAGAACCGTACTACAATTTATCCCTTTATGTAAGCACCCGCTAGACAGTTAACCTCAACATTTCCGTTGCAGGCGGAATGTATTCCGCATGTAAAGTGACTTCTATTCTGTATCGCGTCAAGGAAAAAGTTTCCTTATCGCAATTCCGTCTGTAGGGATAGTCCCCTTTTGGACAATAGGCTTTAGAATGAATAAAATACTATCTCATGTATATACCAAAAGTAGTATAATCCAACCTTTTTATATGTTTTGCAAGTTTACTGCTAAATAGAAATACGGTAGAAAATTCCAAAGAATTTGTTTATCAAAAGTTTTCCTTATTTCTCTTTATCTATAATTTTTTCTTTTACATGATGTGATTCCCAAAAAATCCTTTATTTACTTTATCGTTTATCAATCCATTGTTATTCTCTTTGTTTATACAAAGTCCGTGTCAATTCATTATGTTTCCTTAAAGATTTAAATTAAACATCATCGTCAGAA
The DNA here is from genome assembly GCA_032273505.1 of Nanomia bijuga. NCBI lineage: Eukaryota > Metazoa > Cnidaria > Hydrozoa > Siphonophorae > Agalmatidae > Nanomia > Nanomia bijuga. The sequence continues at coordinate 3,524 of JAUKPT010005706.1, read as the reverse complement.
ATATGTGGCGTTAATGTTTACATTACAATTTATATACGAGTACAACAGCAATAGCGAGGAAAACGCTTATTAACAACCTTCCTTTGGACAGTCTCGTTCCTGTGCTGGGGTATCGCTGATTGATCCTTGCTCTGAAAACGAGCCGTGTTGTTTGCGGTGGCTCCTGTGTGTTTTCAACATTTCGTTTTCGTCTTCTCTGTTTTTCACCACCTTCATCGAATTCTTCTTCAATTTCGCGTTCTAGTTGTTTTCGGTAATCTTCGTCTTCGTGGTGCTTGTCGACAAATTCATCGAGATCGTTTATGTCTTCTTCATCTTCCTTTGCATTTTGTCCGGAGCAGTAAATTGAAATGAAAATAATAAGAAGAAAAGATACAAAGAAAATAATCTTCATTTTTGATAGATTTTTTCTTTATTCTTTAATGAACTTGTCAACAAGCAACTCAGTGCAGTTTTTTCCAAATATAAATTTTCGCAGTTTGATGATGAATAAATTTCATTTTAATATAAACAAACAGTTTTCATGACAACGTGTACTTGTTTTTCACTTCAAACGATTGATCCTTTTCCATCTAACAGCGTGTGCTGCCATTGAGTGTGTCAGGAATTACTGCAGGAATCAACTATTCAAATCAATATCTTGAAAACCAATATGAATAGATAAAAATGCACATTTTTTATGTACAGAAGCACTTCTGATTTATGACAAGAAACAATCTTTGTGTCACCGATGCTTCCCTTTTAAAATTTCTTTAAATCTAATAGAAATGAACGATATACGATTTTTACTCTTTTCTATGTTTAGATCAAACTTACAGTCAGCTCATTTTTAATGTATTTCCTAGACTAATTATAGGATTTGGAAACGTTCTGTTTGCCCTGGGTACTAGATTTAAAGGGCATTAACGGACAAATTCATGATTTGCGAAATTTATTGAAAATAACCATCTATTTTTTTCAAAAGAAGAAAGGATTTTATCATTTTAACAACAAGATTGATTAGAGACTGTCTGCAAATCATAAATAAATTTGTTGAAAATTACACTAAGAAGATTTCAATTTGTTCAATACATAATGGCATGATTTTATCTGTTTTTTTAAAGTAAAACTCACGCAGAATTTCTAAGTGAACCAATCAGAATCATTTTGATTTAAATTGTAAATTTTACTATTAAGTCACAGACAAATCCCTTAACGATAAACGTAGTTTCTTATTATTATTGCAATTCTTCATAAAAAATACTTTTTACCTTACTTTTAGAATACTAACTGCTGCAGTTTTTTGTCGTTCAGACGCATATTTTAATTTTTAAGGGATTTTAATAATTCAGCTGCATAACTGAATACCTATTTACTAATTTTAAGTACATAATTTTCCAAATTTGGTTATATGCATCACTTTACACAACAATAATGACAAGTTGACAATTTCAAATTTCTCTCGGGTGCTCAATAGTACGATTGGGACCGCTTATTAATTTTCGAAAATCCCCTTTCGCTCCGGAGCTTTTTTGGACCCCCTTATTTAGGAACATCGAAAAATATGATATTTCTACTTTTGATAATTTTATTTATGCTAAAAACACTGTTGAACTGTTGATTTAAAAATCGATATACATATATAGCAATACGAAATTATTATTTTTTTGTAAAAATCGCTTCACCCCGCTTATTAATATTCTAAAGAGAGCCCAATCATGCCTATCGTCTATTAAGCCGAGTGTATTAATTTACATCTCTCAAAAAGTATTCGATTAAGTAAAAATCGCATTCTTTTGCTAACTAGCTTATCCATTTCTCCGAATCTTAGAATTGTTGAAATTATATTTACCAAAATATATTCGTTAATTCACGTAATCATGAATTTAGCCGTTTTACTGATTCAAATTTGTATAAAACGTATTTTAGACAACGTATTTTACCAACTTCACCGCATATATTCCTTATCTCAAAGCGATATCATTCAAAGGGTTTGTTTCATAATAATCTCATCTGCCTTTTAATACAAACCACGTGATTTACCATGGATACATATCATTTTACTTTCAGTGCAAAAACAGTTAGCATTAAACATTAAAGATTTGGAGCGAGGGTAAGCAGTGAAAACTAAGGATAGGAGACGCGCCCTCCCCTCCATACGGATAGCAGCGAATGAAAAAGGAGCCTTCGGGTCGCTCTTGACGTGGATCGACTAACTTACTACCTAGGTACTTTACTCAAAAGTGCTGTCGTGATTATCCCAATCGGGAATTATACATATTTTGAATACAGAAAGTTTCGTCATGAATTATAAATCGGCAATAAATAATGCGAATTCTCTATTTCATATCACAAACTTGTTCCAAGAATTTAAATAGTTAATTTAGACCAAATGAATAATTGCAATAAATTTTGAACATGGGTTGAAGAATGATTCAGTATGGAATGGAACTTCTCTTTTATATGCTTTTTGTTCCCTTATCATTGTAAGACAAACGGGTACTGCTAAGAAGCAAGTATTCTTACGTCCAATTCGGAAACTTGTTGGAAAGCCAAACAAGGAATGTCAGAATTAATCAGAATCAATTACTAAATATACTTCTAACGATTAGTTACCTCTCATATTTTTCTATTTTCTTTCTTACCAAAGCAAAGCGAAACAAATTCTATGAATCTTGTGAAAACCACATCTACACTGTCATGGAAAACTTACCCGGACTACATGTGCACTTCATTTCAAAAGGCATCATAGGAGGTCTTTGCGTAAAAGAAAAATGTTCAAACTTAACGATTGTTAGCGAAATATGAAAAAAACAGGCCTGTCAGTAAGAAATATGTACATGATCGGTAGCACGATCGTCACAACCCATCCCCATTCTATGTAAAGAACCAGACTGAAAGCAAAAAAGTTTAGTTTATTCTGTGCCTTGCCTCGCAATCGACTCGTTCGCGCTACACTGACAGCGTTGAAGAAATAAAAACAAAACTTGACAGAGTAAAAGCAACATTTCTATCTAAAAATCATTTTCCAAGAAGCGATAATTTTGAATCAATCAAATCAATTTATGACGTTCGATTAAAGAAATTGAGTAGAAAATATTTTTTGCGGAATAGTGTATCCAGATACAATTATCTGCAAAGCCATCTTTTTACTATCCATTTTTTGGGGCCCGGCCTTATTCTATGCCGACAGATTTTCGGGTGTTACGGTTTTAAGGCTAGTTATTACAGACAGAGACAGAGTTGACCATAGAACCCAAATATTCATATGCCGAGTCAAAAGGTTTGGAGTTACTGACCCCTAAAAGTCACAAAAAGATTGTACAAAATTGCAAATATGTCACGTTTTAATAAACATCTAATTTTCATTTTTGGTAGGATCATAAAACGCATTTACAGGTGTCGGGATCAGTGGCGGATCTGACCCATTTTCTGAGTGTCTTTAAAAGTTATATTCATTTTCCCACTTAGCTATAGGGAAATTTAAAATTGAAACACTGGAAACGCATGGGAGCACATACTCTGAGGACCCATTTTCCAGAGTG
>JAUKPT010005705.1:0-10252 GCA_032273505.1 Nanomia bijuga | reverse complement strand
TTCCATTAAAACAATTAGTAGCACCTAAAAAATCTACAAAGTGGGATCTTATTACAGGGATCTTATTCATCCTACCCGATCTAGGATATTACGTTATACTCTGTAACCTAGAGAGTTTGTAAAAAAGTTTAGCAATTAAGCAATTTATCAATTTAGCATTAAAACCAATATTCGTCTGCGAAACAGTACTGGTGGAACAGTTTCAAAGACATCCTTCAGCATTCATTCCCCAGCATTCATTCCCCAAGCATTCATTCCCCAAGATTCGTTGGAGGCTATTGTATCTCTTGTCACGGGTTTCCATTGCCTTTACCAATGGGGGGTCTACAAAAAAACGGACAAAGTCTGTTATTTCAGGGTTTAGTCAACAAACCTCTTTATAGATTTAATGATTGTAATTGAAATTTGAAAATCTCAAGACTAATAAGAATTCTCTAATCTCGTACGCCTGATTCTAGAATAGTGCTTTATCCAACGGGTACTTGTGTAGTACATTACTGTTGTTTACTTTGCTGGTGTTTTATGTTGGCCATGTCTATTCAATTTTCATGGGTAAGTTATAGAGTCGAACTACTAAAATCTACTTACTCGTCTTCAGGACAGATTTTTTTTTACTTTTCTTTAGAAATCTTGCAATATCGTTTCAATACGCTTGCAACTTCTTTCAGTAAAGATGTTAAACTTCTTTATCATTAAAACTTCTTTATCATTAAAACTTCTTTATCAGCTACTACCACCTTGTAAAAGAAATGCAATATTAATAAGAAACAGATGTTCTAGCCATTGCTCAGTTTCCTTCGGTATTTATCTTATAATATACAAGATATATCCGCTGTCTAAATTACTCAGGTTATTCCCTAATCATAATACCACGATCTGAACCGTACTATATATCAAAATGGTGCAATATACTTCTTCTGTAATCAGCCAAAAAATATATTAGGAAGAAAAAAAAGATTCAAAAAAGACCCATTTGATGTACTAAAGCATTAAGATATTTTTTCAAATGATTGCAAAAATTCACCAGAACATATACCAATCAAAAATAGATAGAAGACATCTTGTGATTCAAATCCCTCAGACAATCATTTCCATTGCGTAGGATTTACTTTGTTTTGACCAATTATATGCGTTGGTTTATTTGTCATAATTTTGAAGTTTCTTCATTCTTCAATCTCTTTGGGTTTTTTGTTTTCTCATTTTAAAAAATATTTATTCGTCTCAGATTTTGATTATTCAAAATTATTCTTGATAGGGCATTCAAAGAAGAAGACAAAAATGCGTTGGTCTCAAAATATTGTCCTATCTTTCGTCAATTCTCTTTGCATTTTCTTTTTGTTTTAATGTATCTTGAGCTTAAGTTCTTGTAAGGACATTTGGCGAAGTAGAAAAAATTGTGTTGGTCTCGCAAAATCCTTTGTACCGTCGTTTTGTTTCACCAGGTGCATTTCTTGGTTAGAGCATTTAGTGTAGTAGACAACACTGTGTTGGTCTGTAGGTATTGTCTTTTCTCTTAAACTGAACGCCTTGGCAAGTTTCTTTCCATCATCTTTTTGATTTACCAATGTATTTTGAGGTGCGTTTCGAAGTGTAATAATATTATTAGATTGTGTAAACAATGGAAATGGCGTAGAAAAAAAAAGAAGACAAAAAGAATTAAGACACGGAGAGCTAAATACTTTCTCTTTTTAAAGGGCATGTTGATTCAATACTTTAAAGAACTTACCTTCAAAATAATGATATGTTATACTCGTTTTTAACTCATTCTCAAGATCAATACGATCTTTTTAGCTAAATACACTTTCTTAAACCTATTCTGTGCCGGCTTGTAATAGATTTTGCAACCCTCTCCTTATTACTGAAGAAAATCCTCTGGAAAAAGATCTAATAAACAGAAGTATTTATTTTTCTACCGCCCGATCTTTCCCACTAATACCTCGAGTTGTAGTATATGAGAGATCAATTTCCAGAAATCTTGTGATGTAATACAAACAAGTATTTAGATATTTCTTCAAAAACGCAATTTATCTTAAAAAAAAAATAAAAGATGCTGTTAGGAATAGGGTTTAACTTTTCTAAAACTTTGCAAAATACTGCATTAAATTTATTCTTTTAAACAATGAAAATGGCGTAGAAAACAAAAGAAGACATAAAGAAATAAAGAATTAAGACACGGAGACCTAAATACTTTCTCTTTTTGAGGAGCATGTTGATTCAGTACTTTAAAGAAATTACCTTCAAAATAAGTAATATATATAAACTTCTAATATCAAGGTTCGAATGCGGAGCCCGACAACCGGATATTAGACGTTTATATATTGCTTACATAACGACAATAATCGTATTTTTTCCAGATCTGTTGAAGTTTATTGTAAGAAGATTTTAATTATTAATTATTAATCATTCTTTTGACGAGTTTTAAAAAGTGCACACGTGAGAGAGATATAAAAAGCACACCTGGTTACATTGTTCAAAGTTGAACCAATCAGAATCATGCTTACGCGCTCTAACCAATAGGCAACGTCGTTGTATCTTTAAGCTGCTTGAGTTAAGATTGTCGTTACACATTGTCGCAACTGCTCAGCGTGGGTTAATTTAGTTATAAACTTGTTTACTTTTAGTATTTACACATTGTCGTAAATGCTCGGCGTTGATTAATTCAGTTAGAACATTGTTCACTTTTAGTAATTTTCCTAGGAGTTGTGTAATGATATGTACTTATTAATTTAGTATGCATTGTCTCGTGTCTTAAACGTCTAGCACGGTCTGAAAAACCGTTTACGTGGTCTCCCCTTGACAAAAAAATTAACGTTTTGTAGTTATAGTATTATTGTGTAGGGCATCTATAACAGATTTAAATGAATATTAAATCAATTGTGGGAGGGCCAAAAAATCTTCTGGGTCTGCAGAGAGATCTATCAGGAATATTTTGGATCTGAAAATTTTAGTTGCTTTGAATACAGAGTCCTATTACGACAATGGTTAACGTAGAGGAATGAAAGTGTTCTCCTGAAAGTAAGTATTTATTTGGTTGGGTGATAATGTTAATGAATTGTATGAAGCAGATTTGATATTCGTTGTTCCTTTCTTTAATCAGAAAAATATCAAATCTCATGGCTTTTCTTCGAGTTACAAACAGAACAATTCTCGAATTCGATTGTTTCTTATGGCTTTGAATGAAATAATGCAATTATGTTGTGAATTTTGTAAAGACATTTTGGCAGGCACGTAACTAGCTAAAGTTCAGGGGATGCTACATATCCCTAACAGTTTTGTATGGCGTCGGGTTTTTGACAATTTTTCTAGATTTTTTCGGAATTTTGTCGTTTTCTTTTTAAAAGTTTCTCGCAATACATGTCTCAGACGCAATTTACGCCCCCCCCCCCCTACGATACATCACTGTATTTTTAACACGTTTAAACTTCGTATTTATAAGCTGCACATGACCTATTGAGATGTGAGTTTATGAATTTATCTTAGGGATCATCTCGAAACTTTGTCTTATACAGACTATTGATTGGTTGAATATTACATCATCAAAATTCTGATTGATTCACAAAACAATTTTACCAAAATTTTCTGTTTGATAATATTTCAAAATGTTACATTTTTTAAATGAACCAATCAAATTCTTGATGACATATTTTTCAACCTATCAATAGATTTGACATGACCCATACTTCGTGCGATGGAGCTTCTTCGAAGGAGTGGCATCCCGACATTCCTCACATAGTTTCATCATAGTAACTAATCATCTCCAAATTTCGGTTTGATTGGTTAGAAATGACATCATTGGAAAACTGATTGGCTCAATTTAAAAAGTCAAAATCTGATGTTTTGTTAAAATCGAAAATAATAAAAACTCTTCTAAATGAACCAATCAGATTCTTGATGATGTAATATCCAACCAATCAATTGGCTAATTTAACCATAACTTGGCGACTACCTATAACTAATGAGGGTCATTTTGTGACGTCACTAGTACGATTTGCGGTATCATCGATTTCTCTCGAATATTCACCACAATATAATAAGGGAAAATTGTTTAGGGGAGGAGGTGATTATATCTATTGAGCAAATAAAGTGAAAACTATAGATTTTAAAAGCTAGAAAGGTAGGGTATGCAGATGTTTGTAAAAAGCATTATTTAAGTTGCGAGTTATTAGGCCAGTCAATGTAGCGCGATCGCGCAAAATTCGTTAGCGTGATCGGGAAACCGATTTTCAACTTTTGGATCGCGTAAAAGTGTGCGCTATACCATATCATATCATGTTCACGTTGTAATTGTGTTAGAAGGCAAAATATGTCGCTTTAAAAAAAAAGAAGAAGGATTTCATGATAGTACTGAACTAGTTTGAAAAAAAACCCGATTGCGAAAGCTCTGTGTGTGATCGTGTAACCGATTTCTTATTGACAGCCAGTCTGGAATCCAAGGGTATTTCGGCGGTTAAATCCGGCGTAAACAAGCCTTTTTTACCGGCGTACCGGCGTACCGGCGTATCGAACCCCAATAAAAATACGCCTGCGTACGTCACTAATATGAAATTAAGTATCAAGGCTCATAAAAAGACTTTTGAAACAGCAGAACAAAAGTACAAACAAGGGAAAACTTGATGTTATTCACCCCTTAGCAGGGTTTCAACTATTTGTTTGTTCGGCTGGCGAAAACCTAATTTCAATTGGCGAAATAAAAAAGTCTTTTAACGTGATCACCCGGCGAAAATAGTATAAAAAAGTATGGACTGTAAGCTTTCGCCGGCGAAGAAAATATTTGGGCCGGTAAATGACTGAAATGTCTCCTTCTTGGAACGGCGAAATTCGGCGTTCGCCGGGCCAAAATTGAACCCCTGCTATAGATGGTAAATTTGATTTTTCGATTTCGTGCAGGAATGATGCTACTTCTCTAATATTATCTGCAGCAGGATTGAGAAAATAGGATACTGTTCTGTATCTTTGTAGTAAATCTTAAAACTGTATCGTACTGAATTTTGAACGCTAAAACATTCACATGTTTTTCGTCACCAAGAAGTTGGCAAGTTTAACATTTTCTGCTTGATAAGCACTAAATCGGCAGTCTAAAGCGGGGTCCTCTACTTAGATAGCTGTTGATGACGGCTTTTGAGGATTCCGCCCAGCGCGATTTATTTATTTATTTAGCGTAATTTAATTATTTAGTTATTTAATTGTGAATCGTTTTTGCTGGGAAATACAATACAATACAATACATAACCTAGCATGCCAATATTTTTGACTCGAATTCATTTATATTTTCTTTACAGTTATGCAGTGGCGTCGTAAGAGAGAAGGAGGGTTATCAAAATGCCGTTTTTTATTAAAAGCTACCGGATTCTTTGTTTGTCGAATATTTGACTAATGTTGTCAACTCTTTTGCTAACTTTTTCGTAATTTTGACTGATTTTATCGGATTTTTGGCTTAAGTTGTTGAATTTTTGTCTACCTTTGTCAGACGTTACGTGACGTCACTGCTGGAAGATTTGGATAGCAACATCGCACTTTCACCGCATATGTCAAGAACACATTTCATAATAGCATCTTCTCGATTTAGTTTCGATACTTTCTTGAAGAATTTATCTTGAGATTCTTTAATTCTCTAAATTATGCCGTTTGGTCTTTTAACTCATGATATTTAGTTGATGTTGACTTCTTGATTCGGTATATACTCTTTAGGGGTAATTGAAAAAGGACGTCAACAGGAGAAGGAGGGAGGCGGGTTGATCTTGGTGATATAGGGGGTAAGCGCATATGGTGACGTCACCAAAAATTTTTTTCTATTGTCGTTATTCTGCTATAATTACTGTTCTTAATGACCCCATAAAAGCGTTTTTGGTGCTTGATCTTGTAAAAAAGATTGTCACTTTTTACCCGGTGACAGGGGGAGTTGACGATTTTTTTTAATTCGATTTCCATTGCACGAGAGGTCACTCAATGACAAAGAGGAATGATGCCAGCAATGAAGAAAAATAATTTTTTAAACTTTAAGTCGTTTTTTTATCCTTAAAATATTTTACTTGTAAACAAGAAATCAGCAAAATTCTTACTAATTTTTTTAAAATCGAATTACATGAAATTACTATTGATATTGTTTCATACACGAAGTAGGGATAGCCTTTCGACCTTTCCAAATTTGGACATAAGACAAAATAATGCTTACCTAACATTATAGGATTCATGTCATAAAGATGAAAGAAAAAGGAGAAAAAAACAGCTGTGAAATTTCAGATCTAACATTGCCATCATTGTCTTAGTTAATACATTTCTCCAAATATTTACACGAAATGTCAATTTAAAACGCAAAATTGTTTTTAATTACTCATGATAAACCGCAGTTTTAACTTAGCTTGGCCTTATAGACTTACATCAAGACTTATTTTGATGTTTTGTCTCCATATCCGCCAAGTAAGGAGCTGGCAGTGGGCCCGGGGACACGACCCGCTGTGGCTCAAAAGAAATTGGGGCCTTGCCCGCCCTGAAAATAATTGATCATTAAATAAATCTTTTCTTAACTTATTTTACATTTTGTATGGATTCAAAGTGTCTACAAAATACTGGCCATCTTTTTTATCTTTCGCATAAAAAACGTCAAGACGGCATACATTGATCACACATCACGCCAGTGTATGAAAATTTCTTCAATAAATGCATGCTTTCGTGCTGTTTAGGAATTTCTAGTGCCCGCCGTGATATTTTGGTCCAGATCCGAGGTACAATACGTAGAATTTATAGGCTAAAATAATAAAAAGGTGTCCTTATTTCAGCGCGAAAGGGGATATAACTCTAGCTTTCTGAGAGGGGGGAAGTACTGCCATCAAATGAAAGAATATTTGTAGCCAGTCAGAAACAGACCTTATCATGTCTCTTTACACATTGTGCCAACAAAAAAGTTTGCATGAGTTCTAAAATCAACTTCGAACAACAAACTTCGTCCGATTCTCGTGGTATATTAAAGTTTGCATGAGTTCTAAAAGCAACTTCGAAAACATGAGACATTTTCATTTTGACACGAAATCTTTGATTAAACGTTCTGTTACTTGCCTTCATGATTATTTCTAAGTACAGAATGGGTTCTAATACAATCTGGAAGACTAGACAGTTAATTTATGGACACACGTCTTGTTCGTGTGGAAATTGATACACAAACTGTCAATCATGTTAAAGATATAGGCTTTCGTGAATAAATTTGGTACCTTAAGCCTGTTCAACCTATTTTGGTGTGTAGAGCGTCGATTTTTCGGTGTTTGGATCTAGCTAGATAATACACATTTGGCAAAGATATTTGTTCTTAAATCCTCAAGTAGAGGGCAGTTTACCAAAAATGTCCCTCGCTCTTAATAGAATTGTTAGAAGAAAAGCATTCCCTATCTCCTTTGTGTGGTCTGATGCTTGTAAACTTAAACTTCGCCTGACGTCTTTGACGATGACAAATCACCTTTCAGTTGCCCATGATGTACCAGCAGTATTAAACAACTGAACATACGAATCAGAACTGCTTTTGAAGTGGATTAAACACAATCTCCTAAAAGCCAATCCAGACAAATTCCACCTTGTCCTGAGTGATAAAGATTCTTCCCTCTCCATAGAAGTCGATGGTTTTAACATCAAAAATCAGCAAAGTGCGAAGTTACTTGGATCAAAATTGACAACAAATTAACTTTTGATGAACATGTCAGTGACCTATGTTTCAAAGCTAGTCAAAAACTTCATGCTCTTGCCAGAGTTTGAAATTTCATGAGCTTGAAACAAAGTAAAATGCTAATGAAGTCTTTTATTCTTTCTCATTTTGGCTACTATCCACTTGCATGGATGATGCATAGCAGATCCTTAAACAATAGAATTAATAGAATTCATGAACCCGCTCTTTGTCTAGTCTACAAAGATAACCTCTCTACGTTTGAAGAACTGCTAGAAAAAGACAACTCTTTCACTATTCATGAACGTAATATACAAACCCTTGCAATAGAACTTTATAAAGTCGCAAAACAGTTAGCGCCTAGAATTATGGACTATGTTTTCCCATTGAAGGAGAAAGTAAGATACCCCAATGAGAATATTTTTGTGACCATGAACTTTAGAACAGTATCTTGGGGAAGTGAAAGCTTGGCCTATATTGAACCAAAGATTTGGCAATTAATCCCTAATGAAATAAAAAATGTACAGAATTTATATCTATTTAAAAAAGAAATCCGTCTATGGAAACCAACTAACTGTCCTTGTATATTATGCAAGATATACGTGTCTAGTCTTGGTTTCGTCTAATAATGTTTATCATACTAAACTGTTTTTAGCAGTTTTATCTCGTTTTTAAATTTTCTATTTATTTATTTTTTATATACGTTTATATTTCTTATTTTATCTCACGTTTTTATATTTTATCCTATTTCTAAATAGATATTTATACATTTTTAACTTATAGTTGGTGTAAATTAGTATTTTTAATATATTTCCATACTACTTGTAAACCAACTCGAAATAAATTGATAATAATAATAATAATAATAAATAGACTTTTCGCGCCAAAAATATGCTCAAATTCGATTCCTTTTCCCATAGGGAATTAGTTTCGTTGAGTAGCGATCGCAAGTTGTTTTTTGTTTTAATTTAGTTCGGAATAGAACGCGTCGTGTATTGGTATGGAAAATGTATGATATGGGAGTAACTTGAATTGATTAATTAATTAATTAGACGATTAATTGTTTTTATGATCAAATGAAATTACATTTTATTCATTCAAAAGAAGTACTAAGTTAACATTTTTGAATTTCTGTTTTCTTATTTACATTTCTTCTAGACTGTTTTTAAAATGTTGAATTCCTTGAAGAATTTTAAGATTCTCTAAAAAAATCTAATTAAATATATATTATTATTTAAATCAACGGAAAGAAGCATCAGGTATAGTAGTAGCTTATGTATCTTTTTTTAAGTTCAAGAATGTTTCTAATTTGATAAAAACTATTTGGCTTTAGGCACTGTTAGGTATACGATACGACACATTCCGACAGAGGACAGCCAACTAACTGTTATTCATTTAAATTGTTGATAGAAGTAGTATAGGTTTTTTATATTTTATTTATGAAAATAAAACAGAAAAAGGGATAAAAAAAAGCACTTATAGTATTTAAAAGCAAACTAATATGGGTGTTGTGTGATCATTAGATAAGACAAATTCTGTTAAAACTTGTAAATTTCCCACTACCGCAACCTTTGTTGCGATTATTCTATTTTATATTGGATAGGGAGATGGCCGCACGGTAGCAAAGATATACCGTGACGTCATCCCGGAACTGACAAAAAAAGCTTTATTCCGCGCGCAATAAAGAATCCGCGAAAAATTCATCCCGCAAAAGTTTCTATCGTGACAATCTCGTGCCCAGCGCGTATTTTACCCAGTCTGATCAAAAACACCCAAAAATCGCGGGGGTATTGTTATTGAATTTGAATATATGGCACTACAGAAATGAAACGGCCCTAAGAATCTTCCACACCCACCACCCCTGCATGTCATTAAAAAATGTCCAAACCATTATCATTATTTACGTTATGTTTTACTTTTTGTTTGGGAGTACGAGATTTCTCAACCCGGGGTACCCCTCGTACAAATTTAATGAATTTAGCTTCGAGAAAATATGTTATGTTTCACGGTATCTTTTTCATCAGTCATCATTTATCACCATATGGTATCACTTTTGACGTCTGCGTCCCAAAGTCCTCAACTCAACCACAGGGTTTTTTCGGTGCCGCTCCTTTATCATAAATTATTAACTTGTAAACTTAATCGAAGAATTCTATTAGGTGAAAATGTTATCCCACATATATTATTTCATGATTAGGAACGATTTTTTTTGCCCTTCATCTTTGATTTACAATTCCTCCCTAAAAAAATCTTGCATCAACAACGCTGCAAAAAGCGCGAAAATTCCCTTCTCTAGATATCTGGAGAGCGTGTACAGCAATACCATGGTTTCTTTATACAAAAACAAAAACAACTCTCTGCTGTTTATAGCAGCGCTCAATTAAATTGATTAAATTAAAGCCTTGAATTATCAAAAGAAAACTATCTTGAACTGGGGAAACATAAGCAGTGAAGGAATAAGCCTAAAAGCACATCATTACAACTGTAATAAAGACAAAAATATAATTAATAGTCGTGTAATCAAATAAAAAGAAAAAAACATACACAAAAGGTAGCCAGTCAATTAAGCTTACATACACTTATTAAGCTTGATCATACTTAAAG
>JAUKPT010005704.1:0-10253 GCA_032273505.1 Nanomia bijuga | reverse complement strand
AAAGAACTAGCATTTGAAAACGATGGGAACCCTTAAAACACGGAAATCTGTCGGCATAGAATAAGGCCATATCTATAACAGGCCATGAGTAGAGCTATCCATGAAAAAACACTAGGATTCTCCCATATGCTATGTCCGCTATGAATAGGTAAAAACTAAATATATTATTATGGAATACAGTCCTACAAAAACATCTTAAAAATTGTTTCAACTTTGATCAAAAAGTTCAAAAAGTAAAGACTAAGTTAGGTGCTTAATAAATCCAATAATTTGTAATGTTCTTAGTAAGTTTCAAAAATAAACTAAATAAAAACGTATCTGCCTTCATTCAAAGATCAGATAAAGGTCAGAACACCAAAATAAAAGAAATGGCTGAAATAAGCTCGCAATTACAAACATCCTGCCCAACAGGCGTGATGTAATGGGGAGCGCTGGATGCCCAAACGTTATCTAGCTTAACTACTGTTTTAACGCGAGATATTTCTATTGTATCAAATCAAATAGACTAACAAGAAAATCATGCGTCAATGCAAGTTCTACTTAAAAAACCTAACAAAGCAATTTAAAAATAATTGACTAGAAATGGATCTAAGCCTAAAATTGTTCTGAGCTCAGAACCTGAACACTTATATCTGTCCATAATTGGAGTAAAAGTAACGAAACGAAACGTAACGAAACTCGTTCTCTGTTTCTACATCCTCTACGATCATTTTCTGATTCATAAAGAAAACCGCTCAAAAAAAAAATATATATTTGGTCGTTATTTTCAGTACCAATTTATTCATCATCATGTGAAACTTGCTTTTTTCTATTGTTACCGTTCTATAATCTTTCGAATGATTAGCACTGGAAAGAAAATAATTTAATGCCTTTAAGTTTTCATTTGACTATACGTCCTTTTAATAAATAAACCATACCCCTTTTATTCTTCCAGCTTTGTTCATTATTTACGATGTCAATGTATGTTATCAGAAATGGTATAAACTGTATAACAGGCAAGTTCAGCGTGCAGTTATAATCAGGTTTAGTACCTTCTGGTTTTCTTTTTTATTCAAAATATTTCAGGGCCTATTTACGAAAGACAAGTATGTAATAAAAATGATTTAGGTACTTTCAATTCCACATAAAATAACCTAAAACTCGCATACTAATACTACTTACGAATAACGAAATTCATACATTCAAGAAAACGTCTTTCGCTACAATTTTGCCAATTTTGATAAAGATTGAACCATGCAAATAGCATTTAAACCAAAAAGTAATTTTCAAAATAAGGGCTATGCGTCAAAACTGGCCTCCAGTTTTAAGGGTTGAGATAACCCGCCTTGATGGAAAGTCCTTTCAAACACGAAATATAATGGAGAGATAGATAGAATATCCCAGACCTCCCTTTTATCCACGCCTAAGCCCTGTCGTTGATTATACATAGTCTAACCACGTTAACATTGCTTTTAGAGGACAGGATATCAGATTAATCATCTTAAAATAATCGTTATCAGAATCAGGTTAAACGCTTACGTTGACACATAATCTCAACTGGAGGCTGGTTTTGACGCATAACCTCAATTTGAAAACTACTTTTTGGATTAACTGTTGATTGCATGGTTCAATTTTTATCAAAATTGGCTAAATTGTAGCGAAAGATGTATTATTGAAGATATGAAGTTTGTTATTTGTTAGTGTTTTATTTTGTTTTATGTGAAATTGAAAGTACCTAGTAATTCCACGAATATTTTATCGATTTTTCCACAGAATTGTTTTAATTACATGGTTCGATATTGTTAATATGCCCTGGAAAATTTAGATCAAACAGATTACTAGAAGTACTGAACCGAATTATGTCTGCACGTTGAACTGGCCTGTTATATAGTTCGCTATGTCTATAATACAACGACAAATATTTTACTCAACAGCTACCACGGGAGAGAAAAAAAATTGAAAATTTGGAAAAAAGGGAAGAAATAAGCGATTTCTTATAAGGAATAAATAGAAAAAATAGGAAAATGACGTGGGGAAGAAATAAGAAGTTTAGACCAAAGTATTTAGCGGTGCTATAACCAACGCATAGTGGTATGTCATCTTTCAACACACCTCCATTTATGTAAGTTAAGCATCGTCGTCGTGAGATACTTACTGGATAAGGGAGGCAGATGGTAGAGGCGAGTGTCATTACAAATGATGCAATAAAATGCACCCGACTTGGGCTCTTTGCAAGGGCATATTAACTATCGTTAGGCAATGCCGATGGGATTTAAGTCATGGCCTCGATTAACCCGATAACGGCTTTGCAAAACTGTTCCATCATAAATACAAACCTTACCTTACCTTACCTTACCCAACTACTCATTCAGAATAGGTATTACTACAAAAGAGAATTTAACGATTAAAAGGCAAAACAAAGTTTTCTTTGATGAATCAAGTGCTTTATGTCATGAATTTTGATTTTAAGATCACCGAACGTAGCTAAATTTTAGATTATGGATACATGATAAGATTATTAGGCCCGTTAGAAATTGTGGACCTAATCTTTTGGCCAAATGAGACAATAGTTTTAGTTAAAAAAAAGTCGAAATCACAAAAAAGTTCTAAGAAATAACTCTAATATGTTTTGTGTTAAGGTTAGAAATGATCATAAATCTATCTATGCCGATTTACCCTTATCTTTTCCCACCTCCATCTCGATGGAAATAATTGTGTTATATTGTTTTTTTATACATAACATGAAAATTTTTGTTTATTTCTAAAAAATACATTATTTAAGCAAAATATCATTGTTTTTTGGCGTAAAGAACTTTTGTCCGGATTCCGGCGACGCTGTCCGAGTACCAGCGAAAAAATTAGCTTTATAAAAACCAATGCAAATACCAATAAAGGCTCCAATTATTTTTGATCATGTTTATGGGTTTTAAAGTTCAATGACTAGTTGTACTTTTGACATATTCATATAATAGATTGATCACACACATACACAATATTTCAAAAAAATACAATTTTGTTTTTTTGATTCTTAAAAATATAATGGCTATTAAGGGGATTGGGTAATAGAGCAACGTACTATTTTACTTAGTATTAAATTAGGAGATTTTTTCTGAAACAAATTAATCAAATGCCCGAAAATTAAATTCACAAAAGTAAAATAAATCCTGAGAATAAACTGCATGGCAATATCGTACGTTTGTGACGTCACAATATTGCCATACGATATTCATTATTATCGTATAGGGAAAGTGTGTGATAATATATATTGTTCCGATAACAATTTAAGCTAAAGTCAAAATGTCCGAATACCGGCGAGACCCCTCTACTCCAGCGGTCTAGTAAATTTGTGAACGAATATAAATGCTTAGATGGATAAGAACGCAAGAAAATACTAGACCTTGGCACCAGGTAATTAGGAATCCTTTACACATTTTGCCAATTTTAGATCCCCCCCCCCCTTTAATCAAGAATAAGCATTTTTTAAGCATAAGAATGTGAACGATCTCTTACCATATTCTTCTGTTTGACATGTGAAACAATGAACAAAATTGAGACTTACTTATTTTTGCGAATGCTCCTTTTGAAGAATCCACTGCAACCATCACACGCAAACACACCATAATGTTTCCCTGATGAATTATCGCCGCAAACTGCGCACGGAGTGTCCAGTAATCGCCCTAAAAGGTATAAACATAATTATAAAGCAATAAAAGTGTATTATAGATCAATAATTAATGACCTTAAGGATTGGATATCATATATATGTGGATTATATTGGCACTTAAGCCGGATTAGTACTCTCTTTATTGTCATTATGTCTTTTCTAATAAAGTGGACGCTTTATTATTCCAACTATTATTTTGTCTTTTGTTGTATTTTTTCTAATGAAAAAGATTTTGGTGAAATTTTTAGAAAAGAAAATCACACTGGTGGTGTGGTTAAAAAAGGAAGTAATGCATATAAATAGGATGAAGGGCTTAATTGATTGTAAATTATTACCGATTCATGAAAAGAATCTCATAAGAATGGTTGATGCCTGCATCCATACACCACTTATGGTCGTCGGCGAGCTTCACATATGATATTCCGCTGATTAAAAAACATATCACACCATCCTTACATTTTAACCCAAACAAGAGAATTAAAGCCATTAGAGAAGTTGATCCCATCGATAATCATGGATAAATGTAGAGTTTTTAGCCAAGGCTAATTATATTAAATTTTTTTTCTCGCGCGTTTTGTATAACAAGCTCAATATAATTGGTTGTGCCTATTGGATAACAACTGGTTTGAAAAAGATACCCGACACTAAACTAAACGTGCAAACCATGTGGGTGAACATGTCACTGGTCATGCACACATTCGCACAACTAGATGGTGAATCTTCTCCATACAACATCATCGAATGTATTTTTGTAAGCCTTTTGACATATTCAAAAAGGAAAAAACAATATATGTAAATGAACGAAGCTCACCGACAAGAATTTGTACGATTTTTGTTTTTCCAAATATAATGATTTTGATTATCTGCTTACAATAAAATTTTGAAACATTGTAATTGGGAACATTGTGGAACTAATTTCTGTACATTTCGATTTTACATACTTCAAACACTAGTATATTGCGCTTATAGAATAAATCTATGTTCATTTATAAACGACCCTTTGAATGCTTGCATGGAGTTTTGATTTAACGTTACTAAACGCCTTTGTGATAGCAACATAAATTATGATTATTTATGTGAACCAACTTTTTGCAGACAGCGCTTTTGCTTTCAATCAACCAATTCACTTTTGACACCCAGGATGATCCCTCAAACCCCTATTTTTCTTTTTATAGAAAAGACCGTATCTAAAAGGTAACATTCACCCGATATTTTCTCACATATTATCCCATGCCCGATTATCCCTTTAATGTATCTCCAATTTCTCCCTAAAGCTAATAATACCGAGACAACATTTTGAATAGATTGTCTGCAAGTATCTAAAAATTGAACTTTGATTTTTACCGATATATAAAAGCCATGCATCAAAATGTCAAATTCCTTTTATTTGCAACATGGATTTATGAATAATGAAGATCTCTTGAAAAATATGAAAATAAATTCAAATAGATTTGAGACGATTACTTCTGATCGCATTTACTTGCAATGGAACAATAAAAAACTTGATCTGTGTAGAAAATACAATCCATTTTCTTTTGAAAAGGATTTAAATGTAAGGGGAAAACTTCTTCTTGTTCAAAATTTTGATCTAACCAGCCACAAAGTTTTGTTACTCTCATGTTTCCCTTTGTTTTGTTTTTCGATAAGAAGACTTTCCATAATTTTCAGAAATTTTTTATTTTTAATCAAAGTTAGGTCTTATAAAGGAACATCCTAAGTTTTAAGCCTGATTAATCATCTAGTTAGTGGAATAGTTTTATTGCAATAATCTAAAAGTAAAATTGTTAAAAGCATTTTACTTTTTGAGTCAAGAATCATGTGTGAAAATACGAGAAAAAAAAATCTTTCTTTTTATTAGAATTTGTTACTGGTCGCGGAAGAGGAAAAGATTTAACTATGTTTTCTTGAACGAAAAAAAAGAAACGTTCAATTTCTTGAGAGAATCCCTATATGGCTATTAGTCTGTAAAGAAAAATCCATCTGATCTTCCTTTTTAAGACTCCAAATGATCTTTAATCCTCATGAGTTGTATTTTAATGTATTAAAACATAAATGATTCTTAACAATCAGGGGCTATCTTAAAACAGTTTTTATTCTTTCAACAGAAAATGTGGGAGGTCAAGCATAATATGCTAAGAGAAAAAGGAAACCTCCGAAAAAAGAGTAGTGCCCTCCAATGTTCCTAATACGTAGGTAGAAATGAAAAGAGTATAACATTTTAAAATAATGTTTAATGCATCACAGTGGCGGATCTGATCCATTTTCTGAGTGTCTTCAAAAGTGATGTTTACTTTCCTACTTAGCTATAGGGAAATTTAAAATTGAAACCATTGGAGCACATACTCTCAGGACCCATTTTCCAGAGTGTTTGCCATCATATTGAACTCAGTTTAACAATTTATAGGGCCAACTTAGTCTTAAATGATGAAAATACTACCAAAATAAATTGCTCTTATCAAAAATGAGTGTCTTCACGAAGACACTGAAGACACTCCATATCCGCCACTGGTATCAGTGGTATCGTTAAATCAACCTGCCAACTCAAAGGGGCAGCTGTCTTCTTGTATATTGATATTTTTCTATAACTAACATTAACCGAGAGAATTTGAGAGGGCAGCCAAAGGTCCCGATACCGGGAAAAACAATATATTGTGCACCACTGCTCTCAGTAAGAAAAAGTAAAGCGTAAACCGAGGGGTATATAACTCGTCGGAATCTCGTCCACATTTTGCTCAGAATCTTTCGGGCTCTTCGTTCGTTAAGGGAAACTTACCTGCAATCACGTGACTTTTCAAGATCAAGCTCCACGAAGGTGAATTTGATATTCTTTCCAAACGGAGCAAAAATCTTCCAATCACATTCCGTGCTACCGGGGTACGATGTCGGGAAGCCCGGCGAACTGATGTCACCAGATGTAAAACTTTCCGGAAGTGTGATTATACCACCACAGCCTGAACGAAAAAATAAAACTTTAAATTTTCTGAACCTTCCTAAGTAGTAAGGAGGTTGGTTTTGATCGTGATGCGCCGTTTATAATGCATGAGATTAGTCCCTCAAATTGGTCTTAATATACAGGCTTATCTTACAATCTTTAGTTTTGGGGGATTTTAGGGGTTATGCTCCCAGGCGGGGCAGTTTATCTGTTTGTAGGAGACGTCATTCCTATAAATAGATATTTTACTTTGATATTAGTAAGATAGCTATTTCTAACCTATCGGGGCCAATCTTATGCATGGTCCCCTCACGATCAAAATCCAATTCCTCACTACTTTCCAAGCATCGCAGGGACCCTTGCAACAAACACAAGAGGCAAAGCGAGTGATACAAAGAAATCTGTGCAACGTTCCTGAGGACGACATCCTCGAGTCTATCCTTGGCGTATGCTTTCGATCCCTGGTGCATCGAATCGATAAAACCAAAAAACAGAGGGGGGGGGGGGGGGTGAGGGTAAATTATTATAAATTTTTGTGAAACTTTCTTGCAGAGTGATTATACTGTCACAACCGATAAAACCAAGTTATTCTAAAATTTCAGACAAACTGCAGGTATTTAAGGGTTGGTCATTTTTTTTGGCTGGCTGCCTGCTTGGAACATTTTTTCAGGGGGTCTGGAAATTTTCAGGGAAATTTCAAAGGGTCTGAAAAAAAAACCCGAAAGTTTTAAGGGGTCTAAATTTTTTTCTATTCTCTCATTCTATTGTTCAAAAATTCTTGAAAAAAATATTATTCCGGCTGTAAATTTCTTTACGTTTTGTAGTAAGGGGTGAGAAAAATATAGAAAAAAAAGTTAATGGGTCTAAATTTTCTTATAAAAAAAAATATACATGGTGCGAAAAAAATTGCCTTCCACAAAAAAAAATGCCAAAAGTGGGTACCCAGCCGAAAAAATGACAAACCCCTTGAAATAAAAAGAAAAGAGCAGCTAGGTCCATACCTCCTTCGACAGCATGATAGGTCCCACTGAAACCGACCCCAGCAACACCCCCAGTGAAAACGATCGTCATTTGGTGAGCAGACGACATCAAGATGATACGCTTCGATAGTTGGTTGCAGTATGTTGTTATGAGAGGTGCTTTTTCATCTGGTCCGTTGTAGACCTATGAAATAGAATGAGATTAATCTCATTAAAGATGTGTAACGATTTTCTATGCCCACTTTCAAGGTTTCTCATGGTCACATAACCAGATCTAAAATGATTTTTAAGATTTTCATGAGGTTTTTTCAAGGTCATTTTTATAGATGTAAGGCTTTCGCTGATCCATTTTTTTTTCCACCAGGAAAACTATCCCGAACTCAGCGGGGTGGTTTTCACCGGGACTCTAGGTCTCAAGATGTACAACAATGGTTTTTTAAATTATGGCTTTCTTATGACAAACCATAAAATGATAGTTTTGAAATGAACCAATAAGAATGTTGATGATGTCATTTTCAAATAATCAAACCACAGATTTACCTTTAGGTTATATTTAGAAAGAAGTTATTTACCGGAACCCTCTAGGTATGTAAAACGCTATTTACCTGAATTGTTCTGATATGCAAAACGTTATATATGTCTGAAGTATGTCCTGTAGGGATTTTTCATCGTACTTCAGACATAAATAGCGACATAAATAGCGTTTTACATACCTGGAGGGTTCCGGTAAATAACTTCTACCTTAAATCAAATAAGATTTCTCTCTTCAAGATGTATACAAAATACACTAAAAAGTGACTATGGGATAGTATCAGTCTTCAATAATGTATAGCAGGAAACAAAAAACCAAACAAAAAGTGTATTGTATTAGCATTTCTTATAGCTCCCTAGTGATTTTAGGGGTTTGGGCTGGTCGGATGGGCTAATTCTTGTGAGAAACGAAAAAAAATAGTTTTTTGTGCATGCAAAAGTTAAACCATTGTATTAAAAGATGCAGAAAACGAACAATATGAGCTGCAAAGCTGTATCATGTGGATCGTGTTCATGATCTGTAGGTACGACTGTACATCATTGAGTAGTATATAGCATATATTATACTGCTTCATTTACGGTAAGAATACTAATGAAGTTTCCTTAAAACTGAATTACATGATCTTATAATCACTAAATCTTGTATTATCATTGCATCTTATATTTGCTAATTTTGAAGGAAATTCATTGATAATTTTTCCTTGAGAAAGTTGCATCAGTGATCACTAAGAAAACAACTCTGAACAAGTCAAATTGAATAGGATGGGATTTACCTTCTATTTGCTAATTGACACTTATATTGCCTCCGTTTTCCAAAGATATTTTGGACTTTTTTTGAATAATAGAGATTTTTGGAGGTACCTGAAACTACTCAGAATCTTCTGGTATATTTCAAAGCTTATTATAATCTTTCAGAATCTTCAGAATCTTGTAACCCTTTTGTTGCGGACATGTTCATAAATAGTGACTACTAAATTAATTTCTTTTTGAGAGGCATTTTTGACAGATTCTATAATTCTTTATGAGGTCATGGTATGGGTCTAAACATTTCAGAACACAAAGTGTTCTTTTAATCATTTATTCAAATTTTGAAAGGTTTTTTACTTGATCAGTCAAATTTTTCCCCTTAGGAACAGTACTGTGGGGCAAGGGTAGTAAATGAACACCCTGTTTCCAAATAAATTATTTTTTTTATTTATGGGCTAAAAATTGAGGTGTTTGATGGCCAATGACAAATTTAAGCTAATAAAACTGAGTTCATTGTTGAAAACCTTGTACCAAGCAGAATCTGCTTACATCAAGAAAATACATTTTAACTTAGATTTTACGGGTCTGGGACTAGATATCCACGTTTGGGCATAACAATACAAAAATACAAAAACTGACATTTGTGTCCCGATTTTTACCACTGAGAAATCTAGTAATAGTATTCAAAATTTGTTAAACATAACTTATTCATAACTTTAAGGAGGTTTTACAGTTTTAGTAGGGTCATGTCTAAAAAACACCAAATGCAAAAATTAGATTTAGTGGTCACAATTTATGTCCTTACCCACTACACAACTATATCAACATATTTTATATATGTACGCTTTTAATGTGATTGGTTTGTTTTCCTGCCACACATTTGTTTTTTACACCATCCTCAAAATCCTTACACAAGTGTCAGCATCCTGACACAATTTGTTCACAATAGACCACACAACATCACTCAACTGATGTCCGATCATCTGCCAAATTTTCAACCAATGTGTTCCAATTTGCAACAGATAACTAATTCATGAATCTTGGATCAGAAAATTGGATCATATATCGCTAGCACTTAGTTGGTTGAATCTGTATTGTATCCAAGAATCCAAGGAATTGTGTTATTTCCGATAGTTTCCTCAAAACATTATCTTTTAATCGAATTTTCATAAGGTTCTAGTAAACCAGTCAAAATGCGAAGTTATAAGACAAATGAATCTCAAGTGGTCTCTACTTCAAAATGTTATCAATAAGTGTGATTATTGATAATAAGGTCATGTAAATCTGATTTTCAGGATGGCGTAACATGCCTCAAACCTTCTTAAATTAGTCCCCTTTTAAAAAGGTTAAGGTAGGGGTCTTAGTATTTTAGGTACTCTTTTTTGCATGAATTTCTTTTTTTTTCTATAAGATGCCCTGT
>JAUKPT010005703.1:0-10253 GCA_032273505.1 Nanomia bijuga | reverse complement strand
TACTGATATTTGCTTGTAGTTAGTTTTATGTTTTATGGGAAATAAATTTTTGAATCTTGAATCTTGAATCTTGAATCACAAAAATACCTAATTTCGCCTCAGAAATCCCAGATGACGTCACAAATCAGATGTGCTTAGATGAAGCGTTTTTTTGAAACCTCAAAGATGACCAATTTTGAATGACCATAACTTTGTCAAAAATTAATATTTTTCGATGCGATTTTTTTTTGTTTGTATTGCACAACGATGTTCTTACGAATGAGCAAATTAAAATTGGGGGTAAAGAAACCCCGTAAAGTTTCCTTTTAACGGGTTAATTGCACTGAAATATCGTAATCAAAACAGGTCAGTTACTAAAGTTACTGTATTTTGTGAGCAATTAGGCTAAAGGACATACTCGTTTGAAATGAAAATAACAAAGGATTCGGATAAGGAATGAAAACACATATGAAGAAACGCCAACAAAAACTCGAGTTATTGTCTTTTGTCAGCATGCAGTAGCACAATTAAATGTGGAGCCAAACATATTTTTAAATTCAACGGATAGTAAAGTAAGGCTTTTTCACTTTAAGTGTTGAGTTCTAAAGTTCATTGTTAAAGCAACTCACTGTTTTACGATCTCAGAATAAAAGCAAACGGTTTCAATGCAAAGAAAAGTTTATATTGTTTATTGTTTTATCATCACTGCTTAGCAATACAACATTACTATGTTTTTATTTCTAAAGTTGTTTTACGGAATGTCCTGTATCTTTCAGGGAAAAGGACATTTGAATTTGATTGGTTCTGACTTGAAGCACGGACTACTATATTACCTGGACAGGAAAAGTCAAAACCTTTACAAAAATTAACGTAGGCTATTCTTCAAATTACAATAACAAATTGATATTTTAAGATAATTTCTTTTGCAAATGAAAGACAATTTAATGCTTAATAAGAACGTGTTGACAAAATGTTTTCAAAAATAAAAAGGGTAATCCAAAATATTACCTGAAATTTGGAAAAACGCAATGATGAAGAAAGGAGAAAATTATGTATGCAAGATCACCTTTGATTATTGAAAATCAAGCAAGAACCAGTAAAGACAGCCTATATCAACATATCTGAATTCAATTTTCAATATTCGAACGCAATTTTAGGGCCCAAGTCCCCGTTTTTGAGCCCAAAGTTGGACTAAAATATCATATTTCCATAAAAATCAATATTTCGAAGCTCAAAAGACATCTAGAAATAGTATTATTGGGTTTTAATAATAGTAAGACATATTTGTGACATAACTGAGACCAATCAACATTTGTTAATACTATTTAGCCCAAATCCCCGTTTTTGGGCCCAAATTGGGTCTAAAATAGCAAATTTTGATAACAATCGATATTTTAAAGCAGAGAAGTCATCTATACATGATAATATCGAGTTCTTATAATAGTAATATATAGCAGTAAAATTATGAACACAAATAGTAGCTACTGTTGGTTAATAATATGGAAGTATCTGTTGCTGTTTAAGCGTTTAAGCTGTTTAAGTCGACGAAGAAGATACTCTGTACAAATTGATTATGTTTAGAATGGTGTCTGGCATTAAAGTGTTGTACAAGGAATAACGGTCGACCAACTAACGCTTTTAAAAAAGCTGGTGAGAATAAAGCAAAGAACCGAATTATCGACGTTGCTGGAATTGGCAAAAGAAAGGAACATCTTAATTGGAGGGAGCCCTTTACAAAAAATGTAGTTTATCTGATATGAAACTTGAAACAAGTTTCTTTCAGACAATCATATGCTTAGAAAAATATTCTTTCATCTTAATACTAATTTTTCAAGGATGAAAAATGTTTGATAAAATGGGATAAAGACCTTTAGCTTCTGTAGATACATCAGCCAATATCCTATTTGAAATACAAAGCTGAGAGAGCCGAAATTGGGCTAAGAATACGCCTTAATTTTTTTGGTCTGCGCTCACAACTAACGTCCGGCAGCAAATTCCTTGTTTTTCCAGGGCTTGACAATATATGAAATGCACCACAACATATTTGTCGAAGGAGTATCATTGCCCTCTTTCTCATTAGAATAGAAGACATAAAATCTATTTTTATCTAGATGGTGGGAAGATTACAACTAACGAACCAGGATTGCAGGATCGAAATTTTCTGGAACTGTTGTATTGTCCTACAAAATATTCTTTCGACATAAGTAGTTTTACAAATTTAAACGAAAATGATAGTAGACAAACCGTTTATATAAATCAACTTGCCAGAATCTGTTGTAACAGATGCGCGCCTTCTTTTTGTAACCCCTCGTTTAATCTTTATAAATCATATCTTCTATAGTTTATTGTACTTATATATAGTACTCAGGGGTTCAACTATAAATTTTCTGGGTCGGGGGAATCAAATTTACAGCCAATGAATGAATAATGCATAAAATTGCACTCATGTTAACTATTCACACGGGGAACTTAGGTGAATTTAGGTGAAATCTAAAATTTTAACTGGGGAACTTTCCCGTTTTCTGGGTCTTATTTGAACCCTTAGGTACTGTTCCATTACAACAACTAAAACTTTTAAAAATGCCTTTCATCATATCTGATAAAGCTATACAGTGATAGTTTCCTCAAAACATTATCTTTTTTAATGATATTATCAACCAGTATCGAAACATGAAAAAAGTATTAGTAGAGATATATGGTCGTTTAGACCAATTCTTTTGTTATTTCCAGAATTATGGCTTATTTCACACTGGTTGCAGTAAAGATTCAAGGTAGATGATAGTAAAAAGAGGATTTACTTATGGTTTGATTCAAAACAAGCATCGTTGAAATAAATAGTTTAGTTAGTTCTAAACTCAGCTGTGAATAAATGAATAAATGAATAAAAGAAGTTTTGTCAGTTATTAAATAAGTCTAAAAATAAAATAACTTTTAGTTCTTCTGTATAAATAATTCATACTATATTTAATTGAAAAAAAAACTTTCTATAAAGATATAAAAAATTAATATAATTTTTTTCATTAGAAGCACTCGTTATCGACCATGTAACTTTCTTTAAAGAAGAATAGAAAGCACACTGATTTCTGCAAAGTGTTTTTGATTGAATAAAAAAGTTTACATAAATATTGACGAATATGAATTTACATGAGATAAAACAAAAATTAATTAAATACAGAAGACACAGAGATGGAATAATCGTTACCGATTCAATCCAAAACTTTAGTTGAAAGAAACATAAAACAACAAAAAAAATGATCAAAGTTTTTTGGATAAAATATTTGATAGAGAATTGACGAAATTACGGAGTTCAGATTTTTCTATAGAAATTCCGATGACTAAAGAATAACTAGATATTAAATCTGAAAAGTATGGATAAATCTTTATTTTGAATAAAAAAATGACGAGTTTCAAATACACACAACTCTTTATTCTTATCTACTTTACATTTTTCGAGACGACATCTGCAATTCTGACATGCAAAGCGACTGTATCTGACGACTTCACTGACTGCACAAACCCATTCCGAAAATCAAGCTCGTTCAACAAAGAAATAGAAGACGAAAAATCAAGGACAAGATGGTACCAAGGATTTTGTCGAATAAAGAACACTGTTGCTGGACTACCAGGGAAAGACAGGTGTAAGAATAAACCACAGAGTTCGATCTGCTTCAAAAGTTACAACGCGATCGTAGTGGACATGATGCCGTACACATATCAAATGACGAGGACTATACAGAATATGATGCGTGATTGTTGTCGAGGCTGCGCGGATGTCTGTCCAACAGAAATCCTTACCTACATGTCAAAGATCAACGCTACAAACATTGCCCACAAAGACATCGTCTTTCCAATCATCGCTAAAGAATCAAGACAAAGGCTTCATGGTTTCTATTTTCTTCCGATTTCACAGGTGCCGAAAGCCTACTTGATTACAATGAAGCTTTCTAAAAAAGTGATGACGGACCGACTCGTGACGTCTTGCAGTAATCTGTGGCCCTTGCTGACGATATGTCTGTTGATGGCTTGCATAAGCGGCTTCATCGCATGGCTGGTGGAGACGCCATTCAATGAAGGAGAATTCCCAAGGCCATTCCGCATTGGTTTATTCGAAGGTTTCTGGTGGTCCTTCATTTCCATGACAACAGTGGGATATGGTGATAAGGCCCCAAAAACGCTCGCAGGCCGTTTGTTTGCTGTTGCTTGGATACTTGTCGGGATAACTGTTTGTAGTATGTTTACGGCGAGTTTAACGACTGAAATTACGAAAACAATGAACCCTGCCCCTCCTAGAATGAATGGATTGCGCATTGGAGCGCTCAAACACCGGTTACACGATGCGATTATTATAAGTAAAAACGGTGGACTTTTGCTTGAAGTTGAACATACGAGTGTTAAAGATGGTGTCGATCAGTTGCTTCATTTTCTAACCAACAAGACCATTTCAGGTTTTGTTGTTGATATCCAGACCTTTCATTATTATAAAACGCTCGATGCTGAAGACAGTGATGAAGAAAGGAAGAAGCGAGTACCCTTCCATCCAAGCGATCTGATAAAAACTGAACAAGAATTAGTTGGGGAGACGCTATCGCTTGGTGCCTTATTCAAGAGCGAGACAACGATGAAATATTTTCAAGATTACTTTGTTCAGAATCAACTACAACTGGACACGTGTGAGAATTTGAAGATGAACGAGAAGATGTCGGATTTAGAAGAGGAAGAATATATTTTGAATCCTCATGGGGGATTGTTCTTTTTGTTGGTGTATTGTCTTGTAGGGGTGATTGTGTTCATCCTTGTTGTGGGTTTTATTTATGAATACTGGAGAACTCAAAAAGAAGTTAAAACAAGACCTGAAAGTGAAGGATAACAAATCCTTGGTTAGTGTTGTAGCGTACGATGTGCTGACGCAAAATGTCACTTTCGACGCAAAATGTCGAAAACTTAAACTAATTAACGAATTAAATTTTTACACAATCAGCCATTTTTATCTTCATAAAGGAAAATCTTATTTTTTGTGACATTTTGCATGAAATCTCAACATTCAAGTGGCATTTTGCGTTGGCTAGAACAAATATCTTTCAGTTTCATTATTCGTGAAATTTGCGACATTTTGCGTCAAAATTGACATTTTGCGTCAGGTTTGCGATATTTTGTGCTAAAAGTGACATTTTACATCAAGTGTGAAATTTAACGTACGAGAGCTGAGAAAGGGGTCAGGGATAAGTTCAAAAGCATTTCCCAAAATTTATACTTCGTCACAGAGTAAAAGAAAACATTATTTTCTCATGTCTGAAATCCTTATGATTTAGTGGATTAATTATTGATTTTGACATGACAGTCTTACGTTGAGTTTTTGCTTCCCGTTTTTTAAAAATAATTTCGAAATCATTATAGTCTGTATTAAAATAAGATGCACTTCCCACATAAATGCGTTTTTTGAAGTCATTTTTCAATATTTTTTGATACTTCTTTTTTTGTTTCACCGTAAGATAAGATAAAAAAATAATTTTAACTAAAAGAAATTATGAAAAAATGAAGATGAAAATTTTGATCTTCTGAACTGCCAGATGAAAAAAAGTGAAAGTTACATCATTGGAGTCCTCAAACTTTGGAAAGCTCGAAAATGTATAGGTTATTAGGGTTAGGACCAATAGTTACCAAGAAAATGGACAAAGAAGGGGACCAACTTTGAATGTTTTTGTTGTTCTTGACCGGGGGTAATACAATACAAATATAAGATGTACAATAATCTGTTGTATTTATCCTCAGGTTGTTAATTAGAACAAAATCACGGTCACAGATGTTAACAGTGATAATTGAATACTTAATTCTGTTCATAAATAGTTGGCACGGATTTTAATTTTTGCAATAAAAGCTTCGCATTTCACGGATTTTCTTTGTTTTTTTGGCGCATAGAAGATATAGTTACTTAGGTAGGTATGGTGGGTGAAAAAAGTTGTTAAATGAGAAGGTATAAGATTTTAATTTCATTTTACTTTTAACAGACTTTTCTCATTATCTTCTGAATGTGAACCCTGCTTTTCAAAAAAAATGGTACAAATATAGGTTAAGTTGCTACCTTTGCCCTGCAAAAAGTAGAAACCACAAGTATTAATATTTGATATAGTGTTTTATGTCACTTTAGATGAAATCTTAAGTTCTTCATATTTCCACGAATGTTCAACCATTTTTTTTGCCGATTGTATAAAATTTCATTCTTTACTAATATTATTTCACTATGAAAAATTAGATCAAGAAAATACCAGGAAGGTACTTTCTGTAATTTTACCTGCGCGTTGGCATGGCCTGTAGTTTTAAGTACACCATGTGTGATATTTTATAAAAGTAATTGAGCGTTTTACTTCTCCGAAAGGAAAACAAGATCTTCCCAAAAGAACTAGGACTTCAGTTGTTGCGATCTTTACGAAAAGTGTGTGAGATTTTTGATGACTGATTAACCCTTCGGACTTGACGATACATATACTCTGTTTGTAAAAGTTCACCAATTTGTACAGACCAAAAATTAAATTGTACATAGAATTATTTTTATTACTCATTTTTTTTTATATTTCATTGAAAAGTAAATATATATTAATAGGAGAAATTCTTCTTTAATTCATGTTATTTTCCTGAAAATAAATCTGTACACAAATTAGATGAAAGTGTGATGAAAGTGATTTATATTGTTTTACACCCTAAAACGGGCGGATATACGATGAATTGGAAAATGGCGTGTGGATAAAATAAGAAAAGGGACAGCTTCTTCTTTGATTTCCAGTGGTATATAGCTTTTTGATTTTTGACAACTCTTATTTTCTTTACCCGTTTTTCAAAATGCTTAAAGAAATTGATCAATCCTCACCACATATGGCGTGACCATTTAAAATTGATATACTTTTCTCATTTTGATCAGGAATGAGGGATGTTGTTTATCACGAGTTTTGTTGTTTTTCTTCATCCAACAACTTTTTTGTTTTTGATGGTTTCCTTACGAATGGAACATTTTGTTTTTCTTTTCCCCTCGTATTGTTATATATATTGAAGACATCTTTTATTCATAGCTTCCATACGTCTGAAACGTATACTTGGTATACCATGCAATGTTGACTGGCATGATACATTGTATTATGTTATCAAATATTTAAGGTTTTGTGAAACCAAAAGACATCGAACTCAGTAGAATTTTCATTGAAATTATTTTGTAAAATGATTATCTTACAATTCTTCACTTTGAATAAAAAACAGAGAAATATTGTTCGAATTATATTTTCGCTCCATCATTCCATCATGCCAAAAGAAAATATAGCTTTGTTCTGGCGCACTGGCTGGATGAGAACTTTTTTTATATCACCCGAATATAAAAACAGAAATATCATTTTCCTCTCTCTTCCACAGTAAAATGTCCGTATTACGTATAATAAGGAAATTGATAACAATCGAAAGAAAAAGTGACAGATAGAATATTTTAATCCCCCTACATATCTTTCCAAAGATGCACAGTCTAAGAAAAGTTTGATCCTGCGATCCGGGATCGTGAGGAACTCTCGCCAACTTGAAAATAATTAAAGAAATCTTAATCCAGAAAAACTGTACTCTTGATTTGCATGAAATTACTATACCTTTATCTTTCAGAGTCGTGATAATTTTCTGTATTTCTTCTTACCCCGCGGTGAGGAATGGGGGTGATAAAATTACCCCTCCTTTTTCTAAGATCCTTCATAAATCAGATTTACTAAATAAAAAATAAAAAGTGATTGAAATATCAAAGTAAAAAATAATATAAAAATAAACGTTTTTGTGTAAAGTTTATACGCACTTTCTTTTGTCAAAAAAACACATTCTTGTATGTTAAAGTGAGTTTACTAATAATTGTATATCTCGCAATTGCTTTAATGGATTTTAACAAAAACTTGGAAAATATCTTGAATTGTGTTGATAATACTTCATACGTCTTTTTTACTCGATACATTTACTGAAACGCTGTTTTTTAGGGGGTTGGGGTAGGGTCATATTCCTCCCCCCATTCACGTTGACCATTGAATTCCTCACCACGGGTTAAGGTGAATCGTGAAGACTCGCATTGATGGAGTTACGGAATCAATGGGCAGCGTCATGGATATTCTCTACAGTACAGCGACAAGAGAAAAGGGCCTTTTATTGAGTGTTTTGATCATACTCTGAAATGAACCTCCTGTACATTTAGCTTTCGGTGAAATTTCACTTAATCGAAAGTCGATAGTCAATAGTCTGCCCGAGAAAAATAGCTACTCTTGTCGTGGAACCTTTTAGATTTAGGAATTTAGGATCGAGGAAAAATTAAAATTTCTCAGACTGTACCTAGATGATACTTTTTCATCACCCAGTGCGCTAAATAAAACAAAGCTAAAATATATAAAAATATAAATAGCATATCTTTATCCCAACCTTATGTTGTAGCTATTGGATGTTTTATTAATAGGATAAACCAGGCGAACATGCTAATAAAAATATTTTTTGGATTTCCAAAAGGCATTTGATACAGCTAATAATAATGCATTTGGAGAAAGGAAATAGATAATCTTTTGTATAGGAAAAATTTCGACTTTCTACGTACTTGAAAAACTGGCTGTTGAGTCTTAATGTTTCAAACAAATTCAACTCACATTATAGAAGATAACCTGAGTAACTGAGACAGAATATGTTTACTAGACATCAGATATTTTTTGATTCTTCACGCTGTTGCGCAAATACATTCTTAATATGCTCAACATGTTCCAACCACAACTACATAAATAAGAGATTTTGCTGGTCGTTTCGAAAAGATAAAGAATGTACAGATAAAAAATATCACACTTTCTTTAGTCACTGATATTAAGGTAACTATCAATTCAATAATCGACTTTCGGATTTCGCTTGGGTGGGGGTATGGGATATAATTCAAATTAAATATACCGCACTCTTTCTTATGCTGTACTTTGTACACACTGTCTTCATAAAAGCCATTCATTACACATATTTATAGCTCTGGGCTCCCTAGTACTTGTATTGATGCTACAGAAGGCATAAGCAACATCTATTTTTAGACTAACGAAAGGCACAAGAATTCATTTGCCATAAATTAACATATCATTACAAATATTTTTGAATAAAGTACAAATATGCATAATGAAATATTTTAATGGAAATATACAAAACATGGTGTTATTGAAAATGAACACAACAAATGCTTGCTATTATATACTTTCTACACTTGTTTGTTCTCTACTACTAATTGCCATGTGAAGGACGTCAAATACACAAAATATCAATTTCTTACCATTTCATTTTGTAAAGAAAATCCAGTACTAGGTAACAGTGACTCGCTCATTTGTTCTTGTTAAAAAACATGTAACCTCTCTTCATAATTGAATACCTTTTATCAATTAATTTTAGTATTCTTTTCTTTCTAGTTATTAAGATAATTTCCAGTCGTTGTTCTAAATGAGGCATTTGATCCAGTTAACCATACTGTAGAAGTCGAAGAAAATCCAGGATTAGAAAGAAGAAAGAATGAAATCTATTTTATCATATTCCTTGCCTCGTCTATTTGTACTTTTTTATCCAAATAAACCACATATATTCTAATAGGGTTAAATTGATTAAGTGAGACAACATAATGTTTACTATGTATAATATCTGTTTGAACAGATACCACAAAGGCGCAAAGAATACTTAAATTTTTAATATGATCCAGCCACAACTACATAAATGAGAGATTTTGCTGCTCGTTTCGAAAAGATTTAGAAAGTACAGATAAAAAATATCACACTTCCTTTAGTCACTGATATTAAGGTAACTATCAATTCTACAATCGACTTTCGGATTTCGTTTGGGTGGGGGTTAGGGATATAATTCAAATTAAATATATCGCACACATTCTTATGCTGTACTTTGTACACACTGTCTTCGTAGCTCAAGCGACTTAGACTTGCATAAGGCATTCGACTCTGTTTAACATAAATCATTCTTTCTAGGATATTCATTAATCAAAAGAAAGTAACATTTTCCCGTCTACCTAGTGTTTTATTATACATCATTTAGTCTATGGCATCCTTGCCCAATCCTACAAATCTTATTCATCTATCTGAATAAAGTGCAAATATGCACAAATAATATTTTAGTAAAAATACTCGCACCTACGGCGCTCGAACTCCTCCGGGGGGCCAAAATATTTTTGGATTTCATTAGGCACATATGAATTAAAAAACCATTTCAAGTATTACGTTACAGCAAATAAGAAATGAAGAGAAAAAAAC
>JAUKPT010005702.1:0-10254 GCA_032273505.1 Nanomia bijuga | reverse complement strand
TTCCCGTATTCAAGATGCGGTCGTACGAGTGATTTGTAGAGCAGTGGTAGCATTTGATCATCCAGGAAAGCGAAAGACCCTTACACGGCAGCTCCAGCGTTCACAAAAGTCACCCTTACGCGTTTAAAATGCTTAATTTTGTCACCCTGGCCACTGTTTTTAGAAAATAAAAGTCCCTGATATGTTCCTGACATTTCTCTTGAAGTCCTTAACGGAATCAGCGTTCAAAACAGCTTTTTTCAAAAACACTGTTTTAGTGACTAAATGCTCAAACATTGATCCACCATGGTTGGAGAAAATTTTGAAAATTGGACCAATGAAAGGTATAAAAATACATTTATAGAAGATATAATAGATAAAGAAATAAATGGATTTGAAAAAGATCCCTGACTTTGCTACAAAATCCAAAAACTCCCTGACATGTCATTGACTGGTTAGGGTTAAAACACCCTTAGAATTAATACCCTTACACGATTTCTTAATAGGCTTCAAAAAAGTACCTTAAAGGGCTGCACATACCGTATACCAAATTATATAAGTGTCCCCCACCCCTATCCCACCTCCTCATATCTACCGCTTCATGATTCATATTTGGACCACCTTTACAGTGATTGTGGTGCGATAAAAACAAGTCTTATAACTTATATTCTTCAAACGTCCGAAATATCACCCAAAGAAACCCACAATTAGCCCGGTCTGGATAGGGTAAGCCATCTACTGTTCATCTTTAAAAGTAAGATATTCACAAATTTCGAGAAATAGAATCCATTCTTGGTACTTAATACTTAAAATATCACGTGACAATCTAGCATCCTAGCAGTTAACAAGAGCTGTAAAATAATCTCTCTTTTAATTAACGGCGGAGTTTTTCTTTTGCATCCAAATTATACGACACATATTTGCAGAAAGAGCTGAATCTATTCATTTATTTGATCATTCATAATTTACTTAATGTTTTATGTCAATTCGATTTTAGAATTAAATTAAGATTATTCATTTTTCTTTATTTGTTATTATCATCTATATAATTATCAGTGGATTACATCAGAACATAACCATTTGCGCAGATCCAAGTTCTTGAATGGCGCATGCGCATTATACGAGCGCATGAAATGTTACCGATCTACAACATTTTGCTTCTTTTTCAAATTTCAATTCACTACTGCAGGGAAAAGAAAAAAGGCTAATTTTTCTCCCACCATCTGAAGGCTGCATCAGTGCGTACCGAAACTATTCTTCTATTCAAACACTTTTTCAAGTACAAATACCCACATACAATCAACATGCATGTTTTTACCTTAGAACCTTCATGTTCCATACAGGGGCTGTCGCCAAATTATGGCCAATATGATCTCTTTTGCTTGGTTCCAAATTACATCATCAAGATTCTGGTTGGTTCGTGTAGAAATGTTTTCTTTATTTCGAATTGTGACATTTCAAATTGAATCACTAAACTTCCTGATACCGAAAATTCTAACCAATCAAACGACTAAAATAGCACGATAAAGCATGATAACCAGTTTTTTCTCTCCGATTTACAGGTACCTTTGAAAATGGCCCCCTATTTTACGAGCATCCATCAACGTCCATCCGTAAATGAGAGGTGTTCGTATTTAATGAGTATCCAATAAGCTGGAGAGAAAACTGTACATCATCAGCAACAAATCATTTGATTGTTTATGTGTCTGGTGTCCACTGAGTATTTTATGCCATGTTTTTGCGACATAACCTTTGTTGTAGTATAAGTTAAAATCCGGCACAAAACACTCAGTGGACACTAAACGTTACAGATGACTGTCCTTTTGTCCGATAGTTTCTCTGTCTATTTCACACATCTATTTCAAACATATCAACAAGTTCACGTTAGTTAATGCGAATGTTTATGAAAAGATAATTATGTCTTATAACTCGTAAAAATGAAAATATTACACAAATCTCTGCTCTTCAACTCAACGCAACTTATGTGAACTTTTGAAATAGCTGTGTTCAGATGTCTAAGCTTTGCTAACCAATTTGTCAGGATTACGAGACAACCTTGGATTATTTATTAAAATGGTTCACCAATCAAATGGTTTAATTGGTCACCTTCTAAATGATGCCATTTGTTTGGGTAGGAATTATGTCATCAAAAATCTTATTGGTTGATTTCAAAATGTCATTTTTTGTTGTTTTGTAAAAGTTAAAACTAATGATAGAACTTTTTAGTGAACCAATCAGATTCTTGATGATGTAATCCACAAATTTTCCATAATTTATAGACGATCTCTAACTGAAAATTTTCTAATTCGAACTTCATCTTTGACAATAACATTTTTTTGCAAAACTGCCTTTTTGGTGATTATGAATCCAAAGCCCAAAAACCTCAATGTATTTTTACAACGATTTATTCTAGGCGGTGGAATAGCAACTGATACTCCACCAATGGACAGCAATGACGTCAATTTCATGCAATCGCAATTGAACAACGGCGGTGATGAACCGATGCCGTCGTCACAATCCCATTCCAGGATGAAAATGCACGGCGACGGCAATGACGATATGAAACCGTTAGAAGATTCGATTAAACCCATGGGAGCCATCAAACCCATGGGAGCCGATGACGCAATGAAGGCTCTTACTGGGGATGATATCTCGTCATCATCACAAGCTTTCACGAACAAAGATGCTATCAAAACCCTTCAGAAAGACGATACGTTTAATCCTATGATGAAACCCACCATCGGGGACAGTGATGATATGGAGTCCCCAATGAAGGGGATGAAACCTGACATGGGGGACGATGATGATGTTCATGACGTAATGCATAAAATAGAAGAGGACGCCCCTATGACGTCACAGAAAGAAAACGCAGAAGGAGACGGGCTCGTTAAGGATATCCTCGAGAAAGCGGGTGAAATGGGCGGCGACGCCAAAGCTGGAGAAAACGCTTTTAAAGATTTACAGGGGGCTGATATTTCAGCTGGTCCCGATCCGTATGGATCGGAAAAAGAAGGAGCTGATTCCTATAACTCCATGTACGGAGGCGGCCCTGCGGCCGGTGGAGCAACAGGAAAATCAAAATTTGCTGATGAGGATTCCTATGGTGATATGCCCAACGGGCGTGATATGAGTGAAGGCGGTATCAGGGGATTCTCACAGGGAGGGCAGTCCTCCGAAGAAGCATACGGGGACCCGTACGAAAAAAACGATTACGGATCGCCGCGAGAGAATATCGAGTCTAACGAAGAACCACAGTCAGCAGCTCGCCCCAGGACCCGTACCACTGAGTCATACTACTCCCTGGGGAATGGAAATAGTGACTACAGTCGACATAACATACCCGGTCATGCTTTTTGGAGTGGGTCCCGTCTTATTGGGCCCGCATTTTCGAGTGATTCTTTTAACAATAATTTAAATACGCAAATGTTTAAAAGGAACGTAATTTTAAGGCCTGAAAGGGATAATTATGTCAGTCCATTCAACGGAAAAGATTCTTTTGAAATTGATTTATAAACCAAAAAACACTGCAATAAATCAATCAACCAAAGGAATCAATCGATTAATAAATCATTCAAAATAATCTTTCATGTTTTTTTGTATCAATATTTTTTTGTCACATATTTTTTGTCGTTATTTTAAATTGATTTCGTAGTCAAAAATTACGAGTCACAAACAGATCTAGAACTAATTTCGACTTTAGAAATAGCTGTAAAAAAGTGCGTTTCTAATCCAGGTCAGTTGGTAGGAAAAATGTCAATATATACCAGGTTTTCTATGATTCCTTTCACTGGAAGTTTGATAAGTTTGTTGGGATAATGGATAGAGTTTAATTCTGCTCATTGAGAATTGTAACATTTCATTATTTTCTAATCATTTTGATATCTACGATATTTTTCACTTGAAGAATGACCATTTTTTGTTGACACTTTTTTATCTACTGACAACAAATCTGGAGTATGCCTGTTTGCAATTATGCAATTTTCCTGAAATAATCACTGCAGCTAGTTCATCATTTTGATGATAAGAGTCTAAATAAAGCAGTTTCATCTATTTTTTTCATGAATTGTTCTTAATTGCAAGTGCTGTCATTTGCATGTTCATATAATTTATTATAGATAACGTTTCATGTTTGATTTGTTGCATGCCAATGTGAGCATTGCCATATGTTTTAGGTACCATCTACACTGTATATATATAATGTTAATTAAGCCAGCTATAGAAAAAATATTTAGTGTTTTTTATGAAATTTAGCTGAGATTTTGCTTCAAATTCGTTTCTAGTAAGTAAGTAAGTAAGTAAGTAAGTAAGTAAGTAAATAAGTAAGTGAGTAAGTAAGTAAGTAAATATATATTTCTAAGAAAATTTGAAAATAAAGTTTACAACATTCTACTTGATGAATTACCTGAGAGAAACAATAACAGGTTAATATTCTATTCTTTGAAGTTAAGGTATAACACTGTTTCATTGGACTTTTTGAGATTCAGATTTTAGATTAAGAAAATACCGATCCACTTTTCAGATATTTTTTTTTATTTTTATTTTTTTATTTTGTTATT
Organism: Nanomia bijuga; assembly: GCA_032273505.1. NCBI lineage: Eukaryota > Metazoa > Cnidaria > Hydrozoa > Siphonophorae > Agalmatidae > Nanomia > Nanomia bijuga. The sequence continues at coordinate 5,719 of JAUKPT010005702.1, read as the reverse complement.
TTTTTATTTTTGTTATGTTGTTATTTTTGCTTTTCATGGGAAAAGCTGGATGAGTGTTGAACACCATAAGGAAAAATAGAGAAGTTTTTTGTGTGTAAGAAAAGCTTTGTAAAATACAGGGTTTTTTATGTTTTGCAAGGGAATTGTATAAATTTGTTATAATGTAATTTTTTGAGATAGAACTGACAAATTCTTAATGAGTTCTTTTATGTTTTCGTTCATACATTCATGTTGGAAAGTTTTTCTTTTATACATATTTCTTAGTTATATATTGTCTATATTGTACTGAGGGGTAAATCACTGCCCAAACTACCACACAACCACTTAAAATATATTCCATCCGACTTTTATCGTGCCTACAAACTTAAAGAAAGCCTAGAATTTCAATATATTCAATATATCTAAATCTTACTAAATTTTGCCTTTCTACAAAAATATTGCATAATAATAATTAGGAGATCTTATAGTATCGTAAAAATAATTATATAGCTCTTAGGCAAGGAGTCTAAATACCATGAGGGCTACTGTGTTTCGTTTGCCTGGTTTTACGCCAATCAATACCAAATACCCAATCCTATCAAAAATCTTAATACTTCAATTTAGCAGTAGTTTCAACTACTCTAAAGTATTGCAGACAAGTAACCATTAATTGAAGTGTTATTTTAAAAAGCATGAGGCCGAAATTCTCTCGGGTCGACCCATGCCATGTGAGGGAAATCGGGTACCTCACAAAACACTAGTTGGAACTACAGTTGGCGAATCACGAGTGTTTGATCATAACCAAATGAATCCATTTGAAGTGAATTACTCCTCGCATAGCACTATAAATAGAATTGAAACAATTAGTGTTCATTTTTGTTTGTATATTTTCATTGCATTTATTCAATCATTTTATGGCGCTCTGATGACAAAAGCGTTCTTCATTTTTCTTTATCGGTTTAAAGCATTGGTATATCCTAAAGTAAATATATATGACTAGGGGGTGTTCTCAAAAAGGTTTAAATTTTTTTTATCAGAAAATCTGTTGTGAATGAGCGCCTTAAAAGAAAAAATATTTTGTGTCCTTGTATTTTTATCAATAATTTGGTATGTCTTTATTGTAAAAAAACTGTATGATATTTTTTTTTGATGAGAAAGTGTATCATAACTTATTATATATATATATATTATAAATACTGCATTTCATTTATACATATTTTTTCACTATTTTTCACTCACACCTTTTTACATGAAAAATTTCTTTATCATTTGTAAGACATGCATTATTTTTGTTTGGTTGTTATTTCTACAACGGTAAATATTTTGTCCAAAAGATTGTATTTATCCCCCCCCCCCCACCATGTCGCTATTTTGCTTTATTTCTTCCCTGTTTTAGGGTGCGAAACAATATAAATCTCTTTATTTCTTCCCTATTTTCCTAATTTTGCTTATTCTCGCCCCCCCTGTTGGCCAAAATATTTACTGTTGTATTTCTACTTTACAAAAATTCCTTTTATTGATCCATGCATCCATCATAAAAAAAAATTATTTATGGTACCAATACTCACTGCTCACAATACTCACAAATTGGTCCCTTTTTTGCTGTTCCAATGGAAAGATTGTCAAAATATTCTGTCCTAGTCTTATTTAGATGGACTTTATTGTCTCGGTCAAAAATATGATAAAATATTTGTCCGGGTTATTGATTTTCATTGTTCCAAAATGAAATCTATTTGCAAATATAAGTAATTATTTGTGCCAGTAATTTTTCTTGCCAATTTATCTTTCCCTTATTTGCTAACAAATTCCCAGTCAAAATTTGTCGATTTGATGTCTCAGTGAGATTTAGCAATTTCTCAGTGGAAAAAACACCAAATACTGGCGTCCCGATGAGAATTTATTTTCTCTGTGACGCATGGATGTACCAGGAAGCGCGGGCCCTAGGCTATTTTCTGAAATGTAAACTTTGCTATGTCAAAATAAGAAACAATATGTTTCAATATTTTATTAGTGTTTTAATTCACTTTTGGAGAATTCAACCATTTTTTTGACGATTACAAAAACACCTGAATGAATTAGATTAAGGAAATGCCGGGAAGGCATGGCTTGTAGTTGAGAACGCCATACACTAAACAGAACTATGACATCATATTATTGGGAGAGAGAAACGAGAATACCTGTGGAAAATGATTGTTAAAAAAATAGTGCACCATTTTGACGACATTTCTTTCTGTGAAAACCACCTGTCGGACGCCTGGCGGACACCTGGCGGACGAATCGCATGATAAAAAAAGAATGTGAATCACTGCGCTACTTACATTTTGTAGAAGAATTCTCAAATAGATCATTCTCTGAAAAAAAGCAAATTGAAAAATGAGCCCCAGATTTCCCAAATTAGCTTTTTAAAGTGAATCTGAAGTTATAGTTTAATTTTGAAGAAGTGGACATCAGATAAAAGAAGGGATCGAAAACATGCGTGGACTCGCGGACGTCGTCTGCGCGTATTTCTGCCTTTTTTTTCGGTCACAGGAAGGTTTCACGGATTTCTTTGTTTCACTCGCTTTTGCTCCTTTTGATTGTTACAGGAAGGAACACCTTCTTGGATATAATGTCCGCGGGAAAGAAAAAAATGTTTAGGTCCCCTGGTCGCATGGCTTTCCGTTATAACATCTCCTAAATCAACCACTGACTGAACAACATTACCACCTGGACCTGACAGATAGCGGGCGTGTATATTCTGTACAAATGAGTAGCATCGGAGTAGTATAGAGCTCGAACTTTTCCTAGGAAGATCCCGCTTTTGGCAAAAAAAATAATTATAGTCGTATCATTCCACAGTATCATCATTTTATTCATAAATAAAATCAATGACTTTAAAAAAGTTTGCAATATAATATCTACAGTCACAGATTCATACTTCAATATGTCTTTAATTTTTTTTTTCTGTTTGGAAAAATGACAAGGAAAGAATCTACTACTCGGAAGATTTACAGAATATCTCCCACTGCTGGCAATAACAAAGACGTATCGCATGATAAGTGCAGAATAAGAATCACTGCACTACATATACATTTTGTACGCGACATATGGAGCGATTAATGGGCTGCGCTGTAGCCACGAGATCACACCATGAATATGTGCATTGATTTCACAAACAAAATGCTATGTACTTGATTACATTGATGAATGTGTTGTGAGCGCTTATTGAGAGTTTTATACTAACATGATTTGATGTATGATATCAAGATGTTTCGACTAAGATTAGTATTCATCCAGGGGACCCAGTGGCGAATATGATACTTTTTCTGAGTATCTCTAAAAATGTTTTAACTCAGGCTCATGGTGAGTGTAATCGTGAATACATTCCATATCCGCCAATGATAACCGGGGAAGGACCTAGAACATTTATAGTTAAACCCTTAGTATTCACCTTATTTGGACTGGGCTTTTTTGAGCGCTATAAGACTGGAGGCAGATTCCGGCCCCTCTCTAAAATCTTTAAAAATGAAGCAATTAAGCTAAAACGGGGTAGAGTTATAGTCATTTATAAGATTTGCCTGAAAAGTAAATAAGTACTCCTTTGTCAAATACTTCGCTGACGCACTTTTTTCTGATGACGTCATTATAGGGAAAATGTACGGAAAAAACTGCCAAGTGCCAAAATATGACCGGTATTTTGTTTTTTGGTTAAAATGTATTGAAAATATAGAAAATTTGTACCTACCTCTGACAAAAGTCCTCTTACTTTCGACGGAGGGGTCCAATTGACCTAAAACCTTGCAAAAAGATGCTAAACTAAAAGAAACTAAAAGTCACAAAAGGACAAGGCGTTATCTTTTTCCATTTTTGAGTTATTGACCAAAAACCACTAGAGGGGGCGGATTCCGCCCCTTACCAGTCCAAATAGGGTTCATCATGATACCAATATTTCAAAACATCCATACTCCATTCATTTAAGTGTATTTGATTTAAGGTAAGTAAGTAAGTTGGTCGCCTGAAGTCGAAGGTTACCCGAAAGCACCCTTTTCATTTGCTGCTACCCGAGGGTTTGGGTTGGTGCGACTCCTATACCTGGTTTTCATCACTTACCCAAGCACCAAATCTTTTGAGCTGAGTACTTAGCAGGATAGCAACGAGTACCAGTTTGTCTTTGGACTGACCCGGCTGGGATTTAAACCCACTTTTATGCGAACAGAAGGCGAGCACTCTACCATCGTGCCACTGAAATTTTAACTAGATATCTCAATAATTGTCTCAGGTTTCAAAACTAAGAAGGAGTTTTATTTACAGGGGTGTCCCACCCAATCAATGCCCAATTGTAAAACTTGATTCAATCACATTTGGATTTTTTATGAAAAGAAAATGTACAACTATATATACCTCGTCCCATTCCCCCAAAGGAAGACACATCTGCAAATTATGTCAATATCCGGTTAATCTAGGGATACACCAAGACGAATTTTGCGCTATGATTGGTTAATGAAATTTGCAGAAGAGTAAAATAATCTTAAAACTCAAATATAACATATAATTCATCATCAGAAATGATAATAAATAAAGCCTAAAATGGATAATTTGTTATATTGTCAATTAATTTTCTAATAGGTAAAGAAGCACCTATTAAACCTAATTTTACCTTTTTCGGCTGATGGACATAAACATTTTCTAAATATAAATGATATCGATCAATCACAGCGCGCAATTCATCTCGGTGCATCCTAGATTAACCGGATATTCAAATTATGTCAATATCCGTTCATAAGTTTGATATTAAAGCAGCAAAAATGTTGATCATGATAAGAAAAAGGTAACAAAAATGGTAACAAAAACAAGTTGCTGAAAATATGCTCTGGTTACTATAAATGTTGATCAGAATTTATTTGATCGTACCGACGAGAATTAAAGCCGATTAAATAAATTTAATCCGTGAGTTCGAGGATTTTCGGTTTTCAGAAGTCTTTAAGTCTTTATAGCTATAAAGAAGTAAATAAACCAAACTGATTTTATTGAAGTTGATATTTTTTGAATCTTATTTTAAAAAGTAGTTACTGACAAATTATATTGAAGTTTGGACATACTATAAAGGAAATAATAATGGTTTTACTTCTTAAGTTACAAGAACAGGTATCATCGTAATGTTGGCAAAAATTATGCTTTAATTTATGTGTTTTGAGTTGATTTAAACCTACAGAATCGGTTTAGGACTGGCACAATAGAATTATGGGTACGCGGGACCAGACTTCGAACTTTTAAGCGGTTCAATGTAGTTATGGAAATTTTTATAACAATCTAACAGACCAGGGATCACCATTTTTTATGACTGAGAATCATTCTACTCGACACAAGGATTATCTTTAAGTGATAGTGTTTTTTATCAGGTACCGGAAGTAATGGCGTCATAGGGGAAATAAATACGCTTTCTTCTCAAAACTAGGGGCGGGTAGTACTTACCCAATTTCACGGTACAAAAATGCTCTAGTTATTTTTCATTTTGTAGTGTGTAGTTTAATTCCGGAATCAAACTGAGTTACCAGTTTGACAAACAAAATAAAATAATTGACAACTTCTAAAACAAATTTTGAAATTTGGCAATAGCATACACGCGAATTTATACGAAGAAGCATAAGGCCAAGAAAAAACATGAGTGGTTCCGGTTACCCGATCGACCCTGTCTTTTTGGCGTAAAAATGGCCGACCCGAAAGATTTTATTTTCCTCCTTGCGATCAAAATTTTAAATTG
>JAUKPT010005701.1:0-10254 GCA_032273505.1 Nanomia bijuga | reverse complement strand
GGATTTATTATAAATACGTGATACCATAGAAACAGAAACCTTGGTATTCATTGGTTGGATGACCTCAAACAATAGGGTGATAATCTTCGAACTAGTATAAATTAAACACTTGTCGCAGTTATTAGTTTAGATGGCATTCGCTTTTCAGTGAAGAAACATATAAGTGAATATAGAAAGGGATATTAAATAAGACAATTTTAGAAAATCACTTTAAAAACAATACTGATCGCAGTCATGATGATATTATTGGTTGGATTGTTTGCCTTATCGATTGTGTTTATTTTCAAGTTGTTTAAACCGAAGAATCAAAGAAATGCAGAGCCTGCGGAACTTCCAGGACCAATTGCTTTACCTGTAATCGGTAAGTTTAAAATTACATTATTTTATTTATCTGTACCTTTCCTCGGGAGTTGGATTGGGAAGTAGTTTGGGAAAAGGAAAGAAATAAACCGGAAGATAAAATCTCGGGAAGAATTTTAAAAGTTTAAGGGAGGAAGACTTTGTGCCAAATTAACTACCCTTTTTGGTGTACCTTTCATTTTAAATAATGACCTGATTGAAAGTGTAGTTAATGAAATTCAGGAACATTCCGATAAAGTATAGGGTGCTATTTTGGATAAAACTCTGAACAATCATTTTATCTAAAACTGATACTAAGTTCAATTCATTTGAAATATCAAAGTTTAGATAAATATTGGAGCGAACGTGAGATCGTTAGATCACAGTTAAGATATTCAGATAATTATCACAAATTAGTCATATATGCATGGGTTCGTTAAACATGTCACATCTAGAGATGAGATCATTTCATAATTCTAAGCCTCAAGTGGACACTTTCACATGTTTCTTAAAAAAAACGAATACCGCGACTCAAATGGAATATAAAACCTGTGGTCTATAAAAGCAATTATCATCATTATTTGTCACTCTTTGATTTAAGATATTTGCTCTTTAATAACTCAATCCCGCAGTTTTGATTCATTAACATAATTCGTATTCATAGATTCGTTTTTCGCATGGTACCTCATTTTAGTTCATCAACAGATTGAGGAAGCCTAAAATCCAAAGTTAAAAATATCAAATTTTTGAATGAATACCTACCTACATGGTATTCTAGGAATTTCAAATTTAACTTTTTTGAAATTTTTAAACAAGTTGAATAATACTTTATTCAAAAAATTGTAAATGACCCAGATTTTGAGGGGACTCTTGAATTTAATCCAGTATAGCCTATAGGAAGCTAATCAATAAATATTGAAAAAGCTATTGTGTTATTGTTTAATTTTAAATTGATTTCTATCAACTTTTGTCTAAAAGTATCATAGCTTTAGTTTGTGATGCCACTCAAGATGAAAATGCATTGAGCCCTCAAGTGAGTCACGTGTCGTTTAATTTGTTAACCTCCTAGAAAAGAACTTCTCTCGACATTTCAATCACCACACGTCCCTCTATTGATACTGTCATGAAAGTTGACCATACAAAAGATATTAAATGTTCTTCATTTTTTGTAAGGCAGCGTACGTTATGTAATGGATATTGATACAAGAGCATAAGTGCAATTAGATGCATTTAAATTTAATGTTGAAAATAGTTGAAATGAAAAACATTTCCAGGTTTTCTTCTTCTTTGATTCTGCTAAATTTGTTCAAAATTTTTGAATATTTTTGAAAGGAATTTCATTATATAATCCGAGAAATCGTTGTAGTTGAAAAAATCAGAAATTAACGAAACTTGATATAAAATTGAAAACGTTGACCTCTCTTGACATAATTCTAATCCAACATGTTTCACAGATTAACCCAGCGTTCTAAAGGTTTGTTTTTAAGTCAATTGGTCACGTAAAAGGGTCTCTTCTTAATAATTCCATTATCAATACATGGTGCTTTATCCATAAGACAGATCATAATTAAAAACGTATAAAAACGTTAATTAGCTAAACAATACCATCTTTTCTTTAAAGAGCTATTAACACATTCATTTAAGCTTAATCAATCCTAGATCCATGCATATTTATTTCTTGAAGACCCAGCGGGGATTCTCATGTGCACACGTACTAAGGAAAAAAAGAAGTAAAGCTGGACAATTTGTTGATTGATATACTAATTTAGGATTTAAAAAGATAAATGTATATTAATCCTTTTCTGTATAAGTCACACTAGGGGAGGTAATAAGTGCACACGTACATTCAATAAGAGGTAGTTAAGATATGTAAATTGTTTTATGTAAAACTAAAAGTGAACTCTGGATTGATTTGACATGGATGTTATATCCACTATACTCAGCAAGACGCATTGAATTAGTGCACGTACAGGTTTCTACTGCAACCCGTGTTATGTAATAGCAGCAAGTATGCAAGTTATAGAGTGCGTAGGCGTTTCAAACACTGATAAAATACCTTGCTATAATAGATAAAAGTTTGTTCGTGTTATAAAATGCCTCAGTTCTTCTTTTAGATGTAGATCTCGTAGAACTATGAATGGGGTACTTCTAATATGTATAAATTAATATTTGTAAAGCGTGCTCGAAATATTTTTAGTTTTAGTTTTTCCAAATCCGCTACAATATTCTCCATAGGAATCGTTTACTATTTTTGTATTGAAATATCTTGGATGATAAGAGTTCCTACCATAAACGAAGTAAATTATCCTTCTCAGGTGAGGGAATAGCCTGTCAGATTTCGAATTCTAGTCGGTAAAAATCTAAAATCATTTCCATCGTGATATTTTAAAGTATTGTTTTACCGACGCTTACCATATCAAACTAATTTATTTTTCCGTTTATAATTTAAGCACTTAAAATGGCTGAAATAGCTGTTTTAGATGATCTAGAAACCAAAATTCTCTTCTCTAAAAGCGCCGTGTCGTGTTTGGACAAGAATCATTATTCGAACAGGTCAAACATTTCTTTTAAAGAATTCCTAGGTTTCTAGGAATTTCAAATGTTTTTGAAAATTTTCAAAGGTCATATAAACTTGCTAAAAAAATGTTATTTTTACTATATGGAAAAAAATATGTTTCGTTTGTCATCAATGAAACTGCATGAAAATGGTTGGATATGTTTGAGACAAACCTGGTCATGTGTTTGTCTGATTCGTGTTTTCAACCACACCCATAAAAGTGTCATTATTTCCGATTACTCGAACATCATAAATAGTTTACTTAATTGAAGATTAGATTGTCATTTGTTAACCATTGATCAGTTTTTCTCAATCTTGGTTGACATACGTGCTTCGAGAACACAATAATGGAAATCCCATTATTGTTCAAAATAAGAGGTTTGACATTATAAAGAGATTTGTTAAACGGTTATGTAAAACAAATGAATTTTATATGCATTGTTGAAGGTATTTATAGAAAATAAACCATCTATTTTAGCATATAAAGTAACCAGCTTAAAACAAATCATTCTATTATTCAAAAAGATTTACCCACGCTATGAAGGCGGACTTTATTCAATTATTCAATTAATTAGGCAAAAACACTATGAATGCACTCATATTTTGTTGTACTATGCCCTGCTATGAGCTAATTGGTAGCATTAGATAGCTAGTATCAAAAAGGATCTACGTATTTAGCCCGCCTGTGCATACAAGGAATGAATTAGTCTTCAACGATTTCAGTGACTAAACTCCTTGTAAGTAAGACTAATGCAGTGGTGTCATTTTTCTTACTTGAAGAGAATTAGAAAGAAGAATCAACTCCTTAAGCATGCTCGCATATTCTGTCCAAACAACTCCTGCACGTACTATTGTAACTAGTTGCAACAAAACATTTATATTTCATTAGGAGCTTCACGTAAACAGCAGCAGTGTTATTTGAAACATTTTAAGTCTGATAAAAAGCTTTAGAAGAATCATTAAGATGCAATTACCTTTACTTCTGGAGTACTTGATTTTAAGATGCACTGCATGTGTTAACATTAGAAGCATCGCCTTTTCAGATTTGATTAATGTTATTGTTGGGGTTACTTGTTTTCTTTTTATTAGTATATCTTGCTAAGAAAATATTAGATTACTGCCAGGCAAATTTCTAAAGCTACTAGTTGATAACTTAGGCATAAGAGAAAAGTACCTGAATCAGCATTTAAAACGAGTGTTTTCTAAAATGAACCTACAGAGAACTAACCCATTAAAAACTAGACTTCTCTGCGTAAAAAGACACACTTATCTATTTTTATTTTAAGGCATAATTCTTAAAAAGGGTACTTCAATAAGTATTTCCTGAAATAAACCTAATGAGGTTCAAACCCTTAAAAAGTATTCTAAACCAATTCTGCAGCAGTTGACGTATGTTCCAGTTTAAGGCACAAACAAGTGACTTCTTCAAGCATATTAAGGATATGGATCTAAAGAGTTCCTAACATCTTAACAAATTACCAAAACAAGCATTGGACATGTTTTTCCTTTTAATGCAAAGCTCCAACCAGTTCTAACAAGCATCTCCTTAAAAATGATCCAAAGTGTTCAAAATCCTTAAGAAAACAAGACCTAAAAATAAGCATTGAACATCCATTTCAATGCTATTTCATTTCAAAACATTGCGTTTGGCCACAAACAACTTGAGAATCAAGTAAATTTAGAAGAAATTTCCAATGTTTGGTCATTAACTGGTGTGTAGTTATTACGCATGCGTGACACCATACAGTTCTCTGACGACGTTTCATAAACAAACCAATATTTTGGAATTATTTCAGACATCCTTTTCGAGCCGTTTGAACGCCCACGAACACACAGTAGTGTCACGTACGCATGTCGAAAATAAGATTAAGTGTGTTTAAGAGATTACGTTCAATTCAAACAAAGTGCATCCTAATATTTGCACCTGAAAACATAGCTTGGAAACGAGCAGCAGATATTGGTAAATTCCACCAGTGTAAATTTCTAAGTTAACACTTGCGGAACTATCCATATGATTTGAGACTACTTAATACGGGATTCAAACGATTTCGGCAATCTTGGACGTGCCCACACCACACTACTTAGTGTTTAAAAATGCTCTTTGAATGAAATGTGAACTTATTTTAACTGTCCAATATTTCCTTGCATTTACGTCCGCGGCTGATACTCCCCATAACAGTTATCTGACAAAACGATAAGATTCAATCTATAGCCCTATCTGGAAGTACAATATTAGTACGGATTTAGATAATGATATATATATCAAAAGATGGGGGTGGAAACAGAACACGATATTAATCATAAAAAAAAGATAATGAGACGTCTTTCTTCTCAGTACTCCTGCATCAAGCTCTGATAGAACGAATTATTATCAAACTATAAGTTCAAAAAGTCAATCAATGAGTAAAATGATTCAAAAGAAAATCAATAAATTATGTTTCTATAGTTACAGAAATAAACGCAAATAAAGATTATGTTCAGACTGTGGGGCTTCATCCATGTACCTTGAGATCACATTCCATATGGAAAAGTCGACTTCAGAACAATAGAGGATCGTGACTAACACTAACCTCGATGTTAGCTAATGTCTAAATGTCAACTCAAATATAATTTATTTAGGTTGATGAATTGAGTACCAAGACAATACATCTTGATGTTACACCTTTTATTAGTTTTTATGAACAAATATAGATGCGAATTAGTACAAATAGTCTTATCTTTTCCAGTAGTCTTAAAAAAGTCGATAGAAAATGGTACCCTTAAGGCTTAATCTATATACTTGCACTACATTTTATTCCTCTAAAAGAGCTCGTAAGGCTTAAGATAAAGCAAGCACTTACCATAGGTGTATATATTATGGTAGAAAGTCTAGTTGTAATTCAATTACCGGGATATGAGTATTATCATCAATCATTTTCCTAACCATAACATATTAACATTTTCCACGTACACAATCAAAACAAGAAATCCGTAAAAAAACAGAGCCTTTCACGTCATTTGTTAGCTTCAAAGAACATAAGAGAACGTGATTCCAAATAAGAAAATACGAAATCAACACCCTTTTGTTACAAGAATGAAATGATGGGTTTTAAGTGATGCATTTTGCAAGCTGTCGTCTATTTCTTTTTATTGCATTGTTATCATATTGTCGAGAAACGGTCCTTACAAGTAGCCTACGTGAGGAAAAGCGATTTTGAGAAGATGGCTGGCCATCCCCTTTTAAAAGGTCTCCTTTCAAGAGAAATGCCTATCCTCTATTATAAACGATGCGTTTAGGAGAAAAATGCGTTACTTAATATACACACGTGATGCTTGTGAGCTGCCTTTCACGTACAAACGCTTATCTCAATGACAAGAGTAGAGACATTTTGAATGATAAAATCGAAACATTTAGCGACGTAATTGTAAAACTTACACAACTATAGTTAAGCGTTAAGTATATCAACATATTTCACTAAATCTCTAATTGTCTTGTTGTAAAGGTCTACGTGATGGTATAGTTCGACTAGAACACGTCCCAAAAATCTTGTAAGAGTTTACACCTTTTTTCATGACAATAGAAGGTCATGTCATGCGACTATTATCGAGGAGTTCATTAAAAAAGATGCGGTCAAGATTAAGTTCATTTCACTGCACCACAGTTCTGTCAACTTACAAGAAAAGTTTCAGCGACAGTTATTTATGTATAACGGACTATAGGATTGCTTTTGTGACCCTATTGTTATATGTGCACGTAGTTTGGGTATAGACTTGTGTGTTGTGCTACCCACATTCCACATACTTTTGTTTTGTACGTGCAGTTTCTAAAATTATCTTTTGTTCCTAAGAAGTTCCTTTCCTTTACTAAATTCCTGTCATAGATATTCTCACAGGTAGAATGTAAAGGTGTTGACAATAACTGGAAAAATAATCCTAGATAATAGGTATTGTTAGTCTAATTAATTGTTTTAGAACCAAAAAGGTTTGCCCAAATGTTAGTAAAGGACATATGACCTCAGTGAAAAGTTTAAATGGTTCGAAAATATTCAATGTAAGACTATAGTAAAATTGTGTACAGAGCTGGGGAAGACTAAAAATGACATTTAACAACTACAATTTTCTTATCAAATTCTCTCTAAGAACATTACTCAAATGTTTGTGCGTGCGCAGAATCATTAATCAAAAATGTGCTTAAAAAAGCACTTTCACCCAACTTTTTGCACATGTTCATTCTCTACCATTTTATCTCGACTTTTGTTCCACAATTACTGTACGTGTCTCGACAACATGCAGCAATCATTTGAGGCACACGTCTTCACTAAGTTTCGTGTAATTTTCAACCTTTCATCATAAGACATGCAATTTCCCGTAATCAAATGTATGCAACAAATTACTGTTTAATGACTTGATTGTGTCAAAACGTACTTCGACTTGAGTAATTTGATGTCACGTCATTTTTCTTTCTTTTTTTGTTAGGAATGAGTTGTTTATTATGTCTTTACAATAAAAAAGGGGGGGTTCTTTATATTTGAATACACGCATACAGATAGGTACATGATTGATTTCATAATTCCGTTTGAAATTTTTCAGCGGTACTTCCATGATTTTTATTGATTTCGCTTTGCTTGGGATGGAATTGAAACAAAATAAATAACATTTTGCTATGAAAAAGAACCGCCACTGATTCAAAAATTTACTCAAATTTACTCACATTTTTTCATAAACAGAGATTATTTATTTGACTATGTAAACCCCTAAACGGGTTACGGCATCGCCTTACATGCATACATAGATTATTAATAATTAATCATAATATTCAAAAAAATCTTCTTTTGATTCTAGGTCACCTTCATTTAATTGGTGGAAAATGTTTACATATCCTTCTCCGTGAAATGAGCTACCACTATGGACAAGTTTTTAAGTTAAAACTCGGCGCCAATAAAGTTGTCATCTTATGCAGTCGAAAAGCTGTTAAAGATGCCTTCGTAAAACAAGCTAAAACATTTGCAGGCCGACCAAACCTCCCAACATTCGAGTTGACAAGAAACGGACAGACCGGTTTATCGCTCTGTGATTATTCTGATGAATACAAAAGTAACAATCAGATTGCTCAAGCAGCTATCCACAACTTTGTCACCAATGAGAACAATGTCAACGATATGCTGAGACAAGAAGCAAAGAAAATGGTGAGATACTTTGATAAGTATTCAAATGAAAATCAATCCTTCCATCCTTTCGACGAATTCCGTAAAATCGTACCCAGTCTTTTCATGGCGTTGATGTTTCGTCGTCAGTATAATTATGACGATCCGTTAATTCAAAAAATCATAGATAGCTATAAGACCTGGTTTGATGTTGCTGAAGCCGATAATCCAGCTGATTTCTTTCCATTCATGTTATACCTTCCAAATGAGAGACTCAACGTTGTCAAGAAATGCGCAGAAGCCTTCGAGAAATTCTCAATGTCAATGATTGATGAATACGATAACCAATGTTTGAAGGGAGATTTTGACGACTCTAAAGCTACCTTATTTGACGATCTACTCATGCAGTACACCAACCGCAACGACCAAGTTCTATCCAAAGCAGAAAAATTACGTTTTGCTAAAGTCTTATCTGATATGATTGGAGGAGGATTCGATACATCATCAGCTACTTTGAGTTGGGCAATGTTATATTTGATCAATCAACCTGAAATCTTAAAGAAATGTCGTCAAGAAATCAATGCCAATTTCGCACCTGACGAAGAAATTTCAATTTGCAAAGCGAAATTATTGCCATATTTGTCAGCCGTTATGTATGAAATATTTCGATTATCCACAGTAGCACCTCTAGGTATCCTTCATCAAGTCAACAAAGAAACCACACTAATGGGTTATCATGTTCCTAAAGACACTATGGTCCTTGCTAATTTCTGGCAAGTCAATCATGACCCAGAACGATGGGAAGAACCAGAAAAAATCCACCCTGAACATTTTCTTACTGAGGATAATGTAATTGACTTTGTTTCTGTAAGAGAACTTATGACATTTTCTTGTGGAATTAGAAAATGCCCTGGAAACCAAATTGCCTTTCAAATGAACTATATGCTTCTTGGTAACCTTATAAGACATTTTGACTTTTCTATTGATGAGAAACCAGAAGATATGATTCCTCAACGAGGATTAACTCTGAAACCAAAACCTTTTACTATGAAACTTACTAGTATAAGCTCTTAAAAAAACTATAGGTACTTTGTTTTATTAAAACTATTAATTAATTTTCAAAATGTCATTTTATTAATTTTGATATCAAATTTTAACAATAACAGTACACCCGTTAACTCGAACTGAATAATTCGAACTTGAACATAAACCTTATAAAGGGTTCATGTAAGGTATCGAAGGAAGGCGATTAAATTGTAGAACGTTTTTGGCCGATAGTATTTTGATTTACTAATAATTCGAGTTATCCGACGTTCGAGTTACCGAGAGTGCACTGCACTTCATTTCATCTTTTATGAGGGCATTGCGTATCAAAATATTTTTTTGTTTGAACCGTGTTAATTTGAAGTGCAAGTTGTGCAAGAGATTGTTGATTTTGGAAGCATTGTAGCCAACCAATTCTCATGTTATTATATGATCCCGAAAAACTGAAACTTCGTTAGACTTAGCTAAAACTTAATTGTCTTGTTACTTCCGTTTTGATCTTTTACTCTCAGATATGTGGTGATTGATACATTTGTATCCTCTCTCCACATAATGACATTAAACCATGATTCCTTTTGAACAAGAAGTTAGACATGACCTCTATCATATTAGTTTCCAGAGATAAATTATGTTTATTTGTACAAACTAGGTCAAAGGTCTTTAAGACATTATTCAATATCAGATAGGTAAATATTGTATTTTGGGGAATTTTTTCTTTTTTTTTGTATAGGTGAATGGACTACAAAACACAGGTGTTTTTTGTTTTCGGTATATCTCGACAATACTTGGTTAAGCTGGCTTCAATTTTATTTCCACGTGCTATGCGAAAGATACATTTAGTGTTGTACCAACCACTTTAAGCTGCATAAGTGGCACTCAGAATAGGAATTTTCCTGGTAATGTGAGAAAAAATGTTAGGTAAAACCTGTACACATGTAAAGCAAACAATCAACGCATGATAAGAGATGTTTTCTTCTATCTGATTGATATTCAAGTTCCTCTGTTTGAACTGTGGTTTATGTTAAGTTCTTTGTCCATAAACATTGTGTAGCTGAAACAAAACATACAAACATAGAGAGAGTTGACAAGGACTTGTACAACTATTTTAAATATGTACAAATACACACACACACACACACACACACACACACACACACACACACACACACACACACACACACACACACACAC
>JAUKPT010005700.1:0-10254 GCA_032273505.1 Nanomia bijuga | reverse complement strand
TCTTTCACCGTGTCCCATCCACCTGGACTGGTTTCAGCCAAAACCAACATTTTATTCCTTTCTTTTATTTTTGATATCGCTTCCGCCACATCCCTTTTTGTTCCGGATACAATTCCGTCTTCCAGGTTTTCCGCGATCCGTTCCAAATCCTCCAAAATTACTGAGTTAAAATTATGTTGGTTCTCGTTGCCTTTGTACTTGAACCGGTGTGTGCTAACTTTAGACTTTTGTTTGTTTTGTCTTCTTATTAAGGATAGCGCTTCCTCTACTTTCCTGTAAATTCTGTGATTATAAGTGCTTGTGTTTTGGATTTCATCTCTAAGTGGAGAATCTTCCCTCTCCTCGATGTTGATATCAATAGCTTCGGAATTATTTTCCGACATTATTACACTGTTTAATACTTCACTGCACTGTTACTTCGAGCAAGGCTAAACGACGTGTGAGTTCATATTTCCTGTTTCGCGATATATAACGGAATCACGTGACCCGTAATTCCGTTCGGGCTATAACGTATAATCCGTAAGCGCAAATAAATGTTATTTTAATAAACCTTTAATAAACCATCAATAAATTATTGATGCAATATGGAATATTGGTCATCGTCAGAAGTGATGGAATACCGGCGGTGTCCGAATACCGGCGAGCTCTCTCTATTTATATTTTCTTTCCATGTCATTTAACACACTTGACTGGATTTGAGCATTATTAAAAACCTTCGTCAATGCAACGTTGGAAATATCGAGGTCGCAATTAATTTCACTTTAACTGATTTTTATCAACGCCATTTTACACATGTGATAAAAGCAAACTACTGCAACATTCAAACTGATCACCCAATGCTTATTATTCTACAGTCTTACACTTATTACAATTACATTTAACAATGAATAATTGATTAGTTAATTGCGCAATAATTTATTCGTTGGATATACATGACGAGTTTTTTTCATCTAGCTTCACAAGGTTAGTCGTCTTTAGCCCCGTTTTTTAAATTATAATTAGAATTAGAAATGTATTTCTTCCTCAATAACACAATTATACAGTACAAAAAAGAAAATTTACAACATTTAAGCTAATAAAATGAACAAATGTAACCCTTTACTTTACACGGATATAAAACAAAAAAAATTAAGAAAATTCATAGTACTGATGGAAATAATAAACATAAGATACACATTTAATTTAAAAGTTTATATTATGGTTTTATGTCAGAGTTTTCCGTCTCTTAGGTGGATTACCAACCAAGGTTAATGAGCTCCACCCATCCAGGGTGGTTTTTTATTTGAAGTATCCTTCTACGAGTTGAGCTTCACCTGCCCTCGAGAAAAAAAGATGTAAAGTAAAGCTTGATTCAATATGTTAGGTTAAACGTTATAAAAAGGACTGTTATTACATATTTTGAGTAAGCCATAATCCATAATTAATGAGATATACGTCACTTACATCAAAACCAGTATCATATTTAGATTCTCCATCTTCGAATTAGTCTCTGAGCTTATTTTCAGCATAATCTGACAACTTTTAGTTTTGGGGGGTTTTAAGGGTCAATAGCCCATTTTCCTACTGTTTTTAGATTTTGGGGCACTCATTTTTGGATTCCTCACCCTCAAATTAGTCTCTGTGCCGTGCCCATTCTAAGCCTAACCTGACAATGTTTATTTGTGGGGAATAAAAGTTGAAGGATATCGTTGTGCAAAACGTTAAGAAAATTATTTTTTGATTCAATAAACTATTGTAAAAGTGGAAACTTGATAATCTATTATAATCTATTTTTTGATAAGTGGAAAACCACTTAAGCGTACCGTCATGTAAATAACGATTTCAATTTAAGGTCCCAATTGTGTAAATTCTGAATCAAACTTTCTCACAAGAAATGACCCGAATCAACGCTAGAATATGGTTGCTTTTAAAAATATACATTTTGGATAGTCTTAACGTGTCGTCGGCTTTCTGCATTCACTGTGACCCTTATCCATATTTATCCAAAGCGTCGTGGAATATTATGTTGTATACCTTTTCCGAGTTAAGTTCGCCATATTGTCGTGGTGACAAAATCATGCGTATTTTATTTGAAATATATAGTAAAAATAGTAATAAATCCCTTTCCACGTGTTTACAACACCAAAAATCATCAAATACTTTGTTGTTAACTTAGAATAAGTTTCGAATAGATAGTTAAATAGTTAAAAAATATATTAAGTGAATAATTAATAATTTACGCTTAGAAAAAGAAACAAATAATCCTTTTTTTGTTAAAGAGATATGTTTTCTACTATAGAATTCTATCATAGAAAAAAAGAAAAATTTCTATATAGACTGTTTTAAATGCTTTTATGCGTTGTTTTTTGCCTATTTTAAACAATATATGTTATGAATATTTAATTATTTTGTAATCAATCTATTTAAATCATTAGACGCTTTTTCATTAGATATAATGTATTTTTATGAACACTATTTTTCCTATATGTCCGCCTATAAAATTCGTCCACCATATCATATTTCCTCCACCAGCAATGTGGCGAATTTAACTCGGAGAAGGTCTATTCAACTCATCTAGAAAATATCTTGGTGTGCCTATCCTGACACATTAATTCATCATGGGGATTTTAATCAGAATAGATAATTGTCTGTGTTACCCATCCAGCACCGAGCTCCAAAAATACAATTTCTTATGTCAATCTCGCCGTAACAGTCAGCCTCTAATTTGTAGGGTTAGCAGTGTATAAAAAGAAAATATACACATGAATACCAATAAAGAAATTTCACCGTTAAATTTAATCAATGGTGACAAGTTAGAACTCATCTCGTATCATAATTTAAATTATTTATGCTAAATTTGATGCTATGCAAATTCTTTGCGAAAAAAGATTTCTATTTGGAAGAAATAATCTAGAAATTTCTGAAATTTGTTATTTCTAGGTGTAGGAATTGATTTGTGTTTCTTAAGTGTAACCTCAGTGCGCTCTACTTTATCAAAAGCCTTCTCAAGGTCGAAAGTAGACAAAATATTAATTGAACTATGAGAGATAAATATAATATATTTGTATTATTCAAAATATTCAAAAAAAAACAAAAGAAGTTTTTAGATGATAATAACGCTTATAACTATTTGGTGTCCTCAGATTTATTCTTTTTCGGGTGTTTACTACAGTTTTACTCAACATCAATTGAAATTAGAACTTTGTATTGTCATTTTTTGAGTTAAACTGTTGCTTTTGCTGTAACACTATACAGATCTCAAAAACCGTCGAACCAACGAGAAACACTGTTGTTTTGCAAAGCAATCTTTAACGAGGCTTCTTCGGTTTCTTAGGAAAACAATGTAGCAAGTTACAACAGAGAAAGTTTGTTTGTTTTGAGAAAAATTTATTGGGACATGTACATTAATTATAAATAAAGCTTCTTTCTATAACGTTTCAATTACTTTCAATTATGCGTGTCATGGCAAAAACAAATATTTTCCAATCTATTTGTTATTCTTTTGTTTCTTGCCAGGGTGTATGGATTAAAGGGAAGTAAAACCTGGAAGATCAATTAAGAGTTGAGCTTTTAAACTTGAGGAAATAATCATGCGGGGAATAATTATCCAATATGATTTAAAATCGCAAAAATGCCTGGAAGAGGAAGTTGCTTTTGCAAAGCAAAATTTCGATAGACATGTATTGATTGTCTGACACGGATATCTTAATAGGTTTGAAATATCTAATTTGATACTATTCAACAGATTTCTTTCTTATGGTTAAATCGTAGTAAAACAACACTAAAGTATTTGCTTTTCAACTTAAATCAACGTCTTGTTGACCTACCTATTTCAATGTGTCTGCCACGTGATTAGAAGCTATTTTACTAAATTAACCATTATATATTCGATGTAGTAGCGCGTTAAAGAGCATGATGTATAACGTTTGTGGGTCAGGCACAATTGTAAACAAATTAATACCATGATTTTGTATATTTTATATATTCTTTGTTATTTGTTTTAGAGAAATTTTAAAAACGTATGAATAACAAAATAAAAAATATTATCATTGTAACATAATATGGTCTAAATTGTTAATAAAGTCATGAATGCCACAAACGTGATGGAAATAATAGAATTGTTAATGGTGCTTTTGGTACTTTGGGTACCAAATAGAGCAAGCTCTTCAACAGGTAATAACTTTGAATTTTAGCTTTTGAGTAAATGATGAGGTCTTTTACACTTGCACTTGCAACAAAACACAAATTCTGTTGAGCGAAAAAGATTTCCGATAGTTTATTTGAATATCTATATCCATTTTATACTCAACTCAAAAGCTACTTATTGTAACTCACAAGAATACTACCCGTTGCGCTATTGTTTCAAGAAACATCTGCCAAAAGATATTAAAAATCAGTCGAGTCTACATTTCATAAATTCAATTATACTATAATGCAAGTGCAAAATACCTCAGAGACGTGTCTACATATAAATAATTTGATATTTTATATTTTCCAAAAATTTCAACATTTCAATATAACTTTTGCACCTGTCTTTTGTATTTCTATAGGAAGATTATTATACAAGTGTAAACGTACGATGACCTTGGAGGCTCACAATTCTCTTCTCTTTTAAAAACATTATTTTCTATCATTTTGTAAGAAGTGTGAAGAGTCATTCTTGGAAGTAGGAGAGAGAAACTACACTTGTCTCCTCCCCGTTACATAATTTTCTTATTTAAAAATCAATTAACCGCTAAAAAAAGTTGGAATTACGGTTTCTTTTGAACAGCCGACACAGTCAGATATAAGTAACGACATAATTATTTTTCTTTCTTTCTTCGCCAGCTGATATAGATAATTTAAACATATTCTGATCTTACTTCATCAGCTAACAATAGAAATATCTTTTTCTATTGCAACAACAGAGTGAAATAGTGGTCCGTAAAAAATAAGAGACGCTTGCTAGCATCTCTTATTTTTTAGGGAATTAGGGAAAGGGGAATGTACTAACTACATCTAAACACTCATGTGACAGATGTTTTTTAACAATAGAAAAATAAGGGAAACATGACGTTTCAGCGTAGTGTAGTTTGCCTCGAAGTGTGATCATTCAGGATCATAGTTTTTTAAAAAGAAGAGCATTATGAGACTTCAGGGCCATCGTATAAAAGACCTCATGTAAGAATATGTGGACGAAGTTGAATGATACACGACGGAAACCGACATTCATTTTCTTTAAAGATAAACTGATAAACTGATAAACTGATAAACTGATAAACTCATTCGAACACCATACAGGAATTGTAATACTTAAATGTCGAAATTTTTCTAAAACCATGCGCTTATTTGTTCATAATATCTATCCCGTTCTTTTCTGCTTATTAATGATAAAGTTGTTTATCAAAATCTTTAAAATACTTTGTTTTTCGCCACAATATGTTTCTTTATTTTTAACTTCTTTAATAAGATTAAAGTGAACTAGTCGGGGAATACTTTTCTTCATAAAACTTTAATGTTGGAATTGATAAGGCATTCTCATTAAAACCTACCTCCATATTTTCTTCAAAATATACCGATATCTGCTACGGTTCTGTCATTTGTCACTATAATACTTGTACCATTAAACCAACCACAAAGAGGTCTCACTAAAATCAACGATTTAAGTACGATGGTTTTGTCGTAGTTTTGACTAATTTTGTCGAGTTTTGGGCTTAAGTTGTTGGATTTTTGGCTAACTTTGTCGAATATTTTTCTAAAACAGAGATCTTTTGGATCAGTTCACAGATAAGTATTTATCTTAACGATAAAAAATGTTTATTGCACTGTCAGATTTCACTTTTCATTTTCATTAACGGGCTGATAGTCCATATAGATAAATACTGTCCGAAATTCTTTTTTAGAACAGATTGTTATAACCATCAACGGTATTTCGTTTAACTTTCTAAGTAAAGAAACAGCAATATTGTTCTTTTGTCTATGGGACGTTTGCAAAAAACTGAATTCGTGTCATCCGTACTTGAATATCAAGTCGTTACATCATTTGTTGACGAAATTCTCATGAACACACCCACTTCAGTTTAAATGAAGAGAAATGCTTTTCGCTATACAATTTCCTGTTCGCATGCTTTTATAACAGAGTTTGTAGGTTTTCTCTAAAAATAAAGGTTGATATGAATTGATAGGACGTGGTCATAAAAGTACTTTAGCTTTTAGTGAACGCTAATGTTGATGCGTTAGGTTCCAAACTCCAAAAAAGCCTAAGATAAAGTCTATCGACCTGTTTTTATCAGTTTCATACTCTGAAAAAAGGATTTGAATGCTTTACTTTGATGTGTTGCTAACATTTTACAATCCTTTTTTGCTTTGACCACAAGCATTTTGCTCCTTCTCCTCATTACTAAAAGCAACACAGAATCAATGCCCATTCGTGAAAAACTTTAGCCATGAACCCAATAGATTTCTGCTCACGGCCTACTGAATAACACTGCCTTAAATGTTACAGCGGATTGGTCAATATCGAAACAACAACGCAAGAAATAAACTTTTAACTTTACACATATAATCATATGACCGGTTAGGGGTCTCATGCCAAAAATAGAAAAGTTTCGGGGAAAAATAGGGAAAATATGGACAGTTTCTTTTTTCCAATAAATATCATCTAACCACTTCATTTCTAATTGTCAATGTTATGTATACATATCAGAATAGTGTACCAAATCTTAGTGTCTCATCTAACTTTGTTCTTTTGTTATTAATGAAAAACTTGCAAATTAATTTCAATGGAGGTACTAAGGTACTGCAGCTAGCGCTCTTTTTACACAAAAATAAAGACATTTTGATAATTGGCAGTGGAATAATCAACTGAATTTATAAGATTATATATAAGAAACCTTTTTATTATAATGCATGCATTTCGAAAAAAATCGTGAATTAAAAAAATCAATATGCAATAAGTATTCATAGCAAAAATCAATGAACCATGTTATTTGAACCATGAATTAACCTTATTTATATACCTTAATTTTACCTTATTTTTACCTTCTTTTGTTGTATGTAGAAAGGATAGAGACTAACAACTTTAAAATGTTTCTTTGTTTAGAATCTCTTTAAACTAATGAAAAAGAAGAACCGAGTACAGTATATTTATATGATTTAGTACACAACTGAACATAGGATATCTCCATATGTATGCGAAATTGTGACAATGAAAAATCAAAAATGAAGCGGTTAAATGATATTTAGTGGAAAAAAAGACCCCTAGCCGGTCTCATGATCATGTGTGTAAAGTAAGAAGTTTATTTCTTGCGCCGTTGTTGAGATATTGACCCATCCACTGTAACATGCCAGGCCGTGTTATTCAGTAGGTGTTCATAACTAAAGTTTTTGATGAATGGGCAATGGTTTTGTATTGCTCTTAGTAATGAGGAGAACGAGCAAAATGCTTGGGGTCAAAACAAAAAAGGATTGGAAAGCTTTAGCAACACATAAAATGAAAGCATTAAAAACCTTTTTTCAGAGTATGAAACTGATTAAAACAGGTCGATAGACTTTATCTTAGGCTTTTTCAGAGTTGTAACATACCAGGCCGTGTTATTAAGGTTTTTCTTTTTGTAACAGCGATGGATAGAACCAGTGGCGGATCTGGCCCGATTTCTGAGTGTCTACAAAAATGATATTTACTCAAATTTGTGGGAAATTTTGAAATTTGAAGCACTGGAAACACATGAAAACCCCTACTTCAGGACCTTTCTTGAACCCAGTTTAACAATTTATACGGCCAGTTAAGTCTTGAATAATAATAAACTGCTCCCAAATATTGTTTTTATCATAAATGAGTGTCTTCATGAAGACACTGAAGACACTCTAAATCCGCCACTGAGAACTCAGTTAAGAAATGAATGTTATCGTTATACGAACAAAGAATGAAAGAAATGAACGTTATTTCAAACAACATTTTCTCTTAAGTCAGAATTTCAAGATATAAAAAATATGGCAACTAAATTTTAGCGATAATTCGTTATAGTTTGGAAAACATCACCATGCGTATAAAAAGCACATAAGAAAACAATTCATTGAAACATAACACACCGTAAGTAAAAAGAAACTATGAAGAGATATCAAAAATATAAAAATGGCGGCAATTTCAAAAAGGCGTAAAGTATGATGC
Organism: Nanomia bijuga; assembly: GCA_032273505.1. NCBI lineage: Eukaryota > Metazoa > Cnidaria > Hydrozoa > Siphonophorae > Agalmatidae > Nanomia > Nanomia bijuga. Next base: position 2,126 of record JAUKPT010005700.1, on the reverse strand, counting down.
GCGGGGTTCTACATTAAAGGAATTTCAAATGCAGCCAGGTAAAATTTACGGATTTGATTTATCGACAGCCCCTATTGCTTAATATGTGAATCTGCATGGTGTATTTGACATTTATTTCATTTTAGCAAAAGGTGCGCATTATATATCTTGTAAAGAATGTAATCAGACTGGTATCAAGAATTTAAATTGGCGTTGTCGATTTGGATGTGAAAGATATCACAGCACAACAACGCCCAGGGCTCCTGTTTCGGTCAGAAAGCCAACTGTTTTTACCGGTAACACTCGCAAAGGAAGTTGGGTGAAATGCAGTAGTTGCTATGGGCACGGTAAAGCCAAACCGACCAAAGATCCACGGTGTAAATACGGCTGTGATCGATACATCACATTCCCACCAGAATACTTTCACACGTCGACAAAAAAACAATCTGCGAGTAAAAAACATTTCGAAAAAAATGAGATTGACGGAATTCCAAAACGAGTGTTTTTACACAAAATTATGACAAACATTATAACGGAGCCATCAAATGCTGTGCTTTTCAGTGAAAATACGACAAACTTAAACAAGCGTGAACCATTACAATACCATTATGCTATTGTAGTAATTGGACTTGGTACCATTTTGATAGGTATTTTAATTGGTTCACTCTATTACAAACAAAAGCAGAAACGAGTTAAGACAGCAACCGTAAGGTACGCTGCTGACAATGTTGCTACAAATATGTACCATGAATGACACGCGCATTATTTCGAAATAGTAGAAATACTAATGATCAAGCAATACATATTCCTTGACAAATTATGGAGAAGCAATCCTTATGAATTTAACGACCATTTTTCCTTATTAGTAAAAATGAGATATTCTAGATATTTTAACGATTTGCTGTACAAGAAAAAGAAATACAGTTAGACACTTAGTACGTTGTAGTTGGACAAGAAAGTGGAATTAATTTTAAGATTTGTAAGATATCATACAGAAATGTTAATAACTCTCTTTTTATAGTAATCAAAGAATTTCATAATTACTGACATAATTTCATAATTACTTTTTGTAATATTTCTAATTCAAATTATCCTCGCAAAATAATTTTAATACCTTTTCTGGATAATCACGTGTCCTTGTTTCCTTATGCAGAGTGAGCCATAATAGTATACTATTTTCTTTTTCTTTTTTCCACTAAACATCGGCTTTAGGCTGTACAGTCAAATTAGATTAGGAAGACATACATTTGATTATCATGTAATTTAATTAAAATTTTGGCCTAATCAATATTTTTATAAGCAATTTTTCTAATCCAGTTCAATATGAGCCGGTTTTTAAGCCAACAGATTCGTCTGGAAAATCAAAGGTTTAGCTGTTGGAAAACTAAGTATATGAAACTGCAGAACATGAGCTTTCTTGTCTCGTAAATTTGCCAATCCTGGCTTATAAATTCCTTCTCGCGTCCTTCTATCTCTCTATATCTATCAAGCATGCAAATGCGTCTGCACGCAAGTTCAAGAGTACGCGCCTTTGAGTTGCTTTGTTCTTTGAGGCTATTTAATTTACATACCTAAACAAAATATAAATTCTCTGCATAAAAAAACAATGTCGCCATTGTACTGATAAAATCGCAGGGTGGCCATTCATTTTTTTCTTGATCCCAGTAGATCCACGTACATTATTTTTATTTCCCTGATCTTAATAAAATTTCATAATTTCTTTATCTTCAGATAGGCTCATCTTAGGAATGACATATTGAAAATTTTACGAGGAAGAACATTCCGAATCTCAATACATTACACTTTTTTTTTATAAGAATAGTGTTTTTTGGATTCCAGATGAGTATTTTTAACTTTTCTGCCAAATTCATCCTAATATATTTTTATCATATTCATTGTATACACATCATGTAGAGGAGGAAGCTATTATTTTTACAAAATTCCTTTATTTTTATTGAGTAAAAACGAAACAAAAAACGAACTTATTCAAGAAAAAACTGGTTTTAATATGGAGAATTTACAAATATATATTCTTAACCATGGCTTATTTAATGTTACACCGCCTGATTCTTTGCTATGCACTTTTCAGTTGAGGTACTTCGAGGTCACAGTTTGTTTAGATATTTCAAACCTAAATCAACTTACCC
>JAUKPT010005699.1:0-10254 GCA_032273505.1 Nanomia bijuga | reverse complement strand
CCATTGGAGTAAAAAAAATTACCCCAAATCCAGTTCGTTTTTTGGCAAAATGAAGATTTCTTCTAAACTCTATTGTTTAAGAGTAGTAATAAAATTCTAAATCATGCGAAGCCAATGAATAGAATATATCCGTAATGACATAATTACTCGCTATAAAAGCATGGATTTTCTAGTTGAATTTTCTGTTTGATAGAAGTATGCAAAGGTCTGTCCAGACAATTCTAAAATCTGTTAAAAGCGAATTTCATTTAGATATTTACGTATAAACAAAATATTTAGTTTTAAATAGTTTTCAAGTTAGAAGTACATGAAATGAAGTGTGTTGTTATTTTATGTAAAACGTTATTTTGATTTTATACGAAATTTTGTAACTTGTTATGGATAAAAAATCGAGGAAAAGAGATAAAGCAGGGAAATTTATTCCAGAAAACCGCGGAGACTTAACAGAAAAGCCGTTACAGAGCTCTAATGTGGAAAAAAGTGACAATATAGCTGATATCACATGGATTGATGGCTATAGAATAGTGAATTTTAAAACTTTAATTGAGAACCTAAAAGAATGTAAAAACAGCAGTTGCTCTCGACATCTTCAATTAGAAAATACAATTTCGGAGTCACGAGTCGGTTTAGGAACCGTTCTTAGGGTGCAATGCGAATGTGGCTTTTTAAACCGTGTTCCTACATCATCTTTTCATAATTCAAAACAAACTGGTCGAAAAATTTGTGATTTGAATACAAAGTTAGCCGAAGGAATTGTTCACTGTGGTGTTACAACTAGTGCAGCTATAAGATTGATTTCTTTACTCGGAATACCACCACCTGATATGAAAACAATAAAAAGACGAGAACGTGAAATTGGACCTGTTATTGAAAGTGTTGCAAGAGATTCATGCAAAAATGCAATGGAATTAGAAGTATTGAAAAGTTGCGAAGCAAAAGATGACGATAATGATGGTTCAAACGCGGGTTTAACAGTAAGTTATGACATGGGTTGGCAAAGGAGGAGTAGTGGGAGATCATACAACAGTAAATCAGGTCATGGTGTCTTAATAGGTCAAGCAACTGGAAAGATAGTGGATTATGGAACAAAAATAAGCAATTGCAAACAGTGCGAAAAAAATCCTTCTAAAAAACACGACTGTCGTGTCAACTGGCATGGCAGTTCAAAAGCTATGGAAGCACAGTTGGGGGTTGATTTAGTAAAAAGAAATACAACCGACTCAATTCCTATCCAAAATATTATAACGGACGAAGATTCGACGACAATAAGTCGAATAAAGAAAGATATATCTTCAAACATAAACAAGATCAGCGATATTAATCATGTGAAGAAAATTGTTGGAAACTCGTTATATGCATTGAAAAACTCCTTCAAGATTCTTTCAACTAAGGTAATATCATATTTACAAAAATGTTTTGCTTATTCTATAGCTCAAAATAAAGGGGACCCTGAAGGAACAAAAAAAGCAATTAAGTGCATTGTACCTCATATCTTTGGTGAGCATGATAACTGTGGTGATTGGTGTAAATTCAAGACTGAATTATGTCGTAAATACAAATCACTCCCATATGGGAAATGTTTAACTGATGTTACTCTCCGAAATGCATTGACTAACATCTTTGAAATACATGCCAATAATGCCGAGAGACTTTGTCCTTATGGCTCATCAAATCCAAATGAGGCATTTAATAGTATTGTTTCACGAAAAGCGCCAAAGAATGTCCATTTATCGAAATCAGAAAGTTTGGACTTTCGTGTAGCAGCAGCAGTGTCTCAAAAAAATATTGGTGACTCTTATCTATCAGCTACAAACGACATTGTTGGGATAAAAACAGAAAAAATTGAAAAAATCATGGAAAGTAAAAGAAAGAAAAACATGTTAAAAATGAAGACTACTCAAGAATCAAAAGAAGCAAAGAAACGTCGTTTGGAACTGAAGGCCAATAGGTCTTTGAAAACAGCAAGTGATGAATTGAGAGAAGGTGTGACATACCAGACGTCAGTAGATATCACTCCAACAACTTCACTAGATATACATTCTGTACCAGCACCTAAAAAACCTCCCCTTGTCATTGAAGTCCCTGTTGTGTCATTTGGTCAGCAGAATATTTGTATTTTTGATTTAGAGACAACATCTCTATATGACTCATGTGAAATTATACAGATATCAGCTATCTCATTGGATGAAACTAAAACATTTAATACGTTTATATTACCAGATGGTGTTATAACCCAAAATGCTTCTGCAATTAATGGTTTTACGAAGGAGGGGAATAAACTGTTTTTAAGGGGCTCTTTAGTTTTTTCTGTTTCACTTAGGGAAGGACTGATGTTGTTTTTAAGATGGTTGAGAGGTTTGGAATCTAACGTTATTGTTATGGGACATAACATTTACAAATTCGATCTAAAACATTTCTTTAAGGCTCTTCACTACCTAAATATGACAAAGGAACTGAACTTAATTGGCTTTGTAGATACATTGCCATTGCTGAAAGGAACTTATCCAAACGAGAAATCCCACTCTTTGACCAATCTGTACACTCGTTTCATCGGAGAAAGTTATGCAGCACATGATGCAAGGGAGGATGTAAAAGCCCTGTGTAAAATACTCAAACATTTATCGATCAAATCCAATGTATTGTCAAAATACAGCATGAATCTTCATTCTTATTTTCTGCACTACTCATATCTCACTGAGAAAAACGCTAACTTAAAAACATTTGAAGCCATGATTGGTGCAAAGTATTTTTCTAAGTGTATGGCGACTAAAGCAGCTGCTTCTGGCCTTTGTTTTGAACATTTTAAGAGTGTATTCATACGTAGTGGAACCGAGGGAATTATAGCGTTATTAGGAGAACTAGATAATGGAAAGCCTCGTGTTACCAGTAGAAAAAACATAGCTGCTTCTGTTATAAAATATCTAGAAACAACTACTATATGAGATACCATCTGTAATATCTTTTTACTTTTTATTTTTCACATGTTTATATTTTGTACACACAGCGTCAGAACCAAATTTGTCAAAATACACGCTTTTTTTATAAGAATAGTGGTGTTTTTTTCCGAGGCTCAGTATTTACAACTTTTGCCTTCGATTGAGCCTCAATTATTCTTCAATATCTGGTAGTAAATCACAGGAGACCAAACCCAATTAAAATCGAAAGTGTCAATTTTGCTTTGAGAGACATTTCTAGGCAGGAAAATTAACAGACAAACAATATCACATTCCATTAACTTTGAATTTAGTACAGTTTTTATTCCGTACAAAAATAATGTTTTATCAACAAAAATCAATGTGTAATCTATCAAACCCTAAAGGTACTTATTAAGTTAATGTGGCGAAACTGATCTAGCCTCAGCATATTCTTAAAAAATTCTTAATTGTTGGGCCATTTTGAGCCTTGATATTCTTATAAAGTATATTCTTATAAAAAAAGCGTGTAGAATATGTCGCAATTTTTCGTGTCTTTCATTTATCTCGACTAAAAAGAAAGAGGTTATTTTCAATGCAGACATAAGTGGGGGATGAAATGATAAAAGGGATGCTGATTCTCATAAGAATTTTTAAGGAAATTGCTAGCTCTGTATACTTTATTGAGGGCAAATCAAAAAATTTATTGCTAATTATCGTAAAAAGTTTCTATTTTTGTCAAATAAAACATTTTATTTTGCAGATAAAAACAAAGTGAGTTTTCATGGGTTATTTAAAATGTTTGATGTTTCTGAAAAAAGATTTTAAGATCTGTCACATCAAAAAGTAACAATAATCTTATCAGCTATTAAAATGAAAAACAAAATTCTTAATTTTTTGACCCCATTCATAACTTCTAAAAATTCTATTTTCTTACTGTACTTACCTAAAGAAAGCTATTGATTTTATCGAAGAAACTTAATTATAACGGTATCTATTTGTAAAGATTTAGGTTAAAATAGCAAAAAGAAATTGCTTTACTACCCCTTTTTGAGCTAGAATGAAATTCTTCACTTTACAGATTTTCGAGAACGACAATGGCGAATAGTTTATTTACCGATTGTATTTTGTCTTTATCTGAATGTAAAAGTTTTCTTGTAATCATAAAACGTACATGGAATGATCTTACAAAAAGCCAAAAGAAGAAGTGAATATTATAATCTAAAAGTACTGCTTTCTTTCACAATCCTGACTTTTATCATTTCAAGCACTGTCGTTTGTGACAGTCTTAAAAAGACAAGACGTGTGGATGCACCGTTAAACATATTATCTAAATACATTTATATCTATTGTTTGCAACTTTTCCGTCATCTGATCATCGAGAAGTAATTTTCAAAGTTACAATGAATCCTTTATACTACAAGTATAAAAGATTTAAGTAATTTTGTGTCGTTACAAAATCATTAAATTTCATGATATCAGTTTTGTCACTCAAAACATCGTAACGCCTATTATACCTTAAGTGGTGTATACAAAAAACAACTTTAACTTATTCTCTTCAAATACCCGATATATTGTCAAAAGACCCGTTTATGGTATGCAGATCAAAGTTCATGGAAAAACTACTAGACAAAAGCACGCCTGTGGAGCAAAGGAGTTACTCTTGAATCTACTCGAGGATAAATACATCGAACACAAAAAAGAATAATGCGAAAGAAGAATTTATAGACAAATACTTTTTTTATATGCTTCAGGTATTTTTGGTTCGGTGAGAACTTTAAGAAAATGAGCCCTTAACAATGTTTATGGTATGCCTATTCAAGCAAAACTTTCTTTACACAATTAAGACAACAAAGAGAATTCAGCATTTCGTAGGTTATAATCTTTTTGGCAGCTTTTATGAACACTTATGATGCCTCCTCAACTAAATAAACATACTGCAATACCTTCTTTGCCCCCTGTCGCAGTATCCCGGTGAGATCCACCTCGGTGAGAAAATCAATTTCGTTCGGATATAACCCCGATTAGATATATAAAATTAAATTAATTTCACCAGTCATTTTATACTTTACCCTAATGTATAATTATCAATCTGCCCAATTTCTTTACTTCGACTTTCCAGGTCAATTCATAAACCCGGTGAACTTTTGAAGACCGCTGGGGTACTGAGACAGGAGGTTTCGTTACTGTCCATGGATAGGGTCACAAAGGAATTCCATCTTGTTCACAATTTGATGGTTTAAATAGCCTAAATAAGGTATAAACACCCCTTACTGTTAATAGTTGCTTCAAAATTTTCATTATTGTACCTATTAGGTCTCGAAATAACCGTAGGTCAAAGACGAAAACCGGTTTTGGTTTTTGAAACAGCCCACTGGGTGGAAATGGAAGAAAGAAAAATAGCCGACTTTGTAGAAATAATAAGAAAAAAGCCAAAAAAGTATTGTATTATAGTTTGCCAGCAGGGTGCCTTTTTTCTTGCACATCTGCATAAGAGTCAGCTTTTGTTTAAATCTAATTTGATTATATTCTATTTGTTAAGAGAGTTAAGTTGTTTATCCTATTTCTACCTTATCAGAAAAATACTGACAATATTTGTAAAACGTACTTTATCCATCTAGCTACATTAATTTAAACCATTAAACCTACATTGAGACTCATTGTGTTCAATGCCTTACAAATGCTGATCAGGGTGAACAATCACAAAACCTATCTCAGCAGGAAATAATTTATTGAATTTTTAAAAACGCAGGATGATAATGTTTTAAGACACACTGCTAACCAGACCCCTAAAACCTTTGAAGCTCTGCTTGCCAGACCCCTAAAACCTTTGAAGCTCTGCGTAAAAATACTTACTTTGCTTTACTTTAATTTTTATTTCGGTTGGGCCTTTTTGAGCGCTATATACGTCTTGGGACAAAAGTCTGAGGAAAAGGTTCTCTAACTTTCGACCGGGGGCTAATTGACCTAAAACTTTGCCAGAAGGTGATTAAGTTTAGTACTGAAGTTTCTTAAAAATCTATAAAAGTATATTTTAATACATCTTTTTGTAATTTGCGAAGTGCAACGCCATACTGTAAATCCTTGACAAACTCTTACAAACTCTTAACATCTTCCCATTAGTAAGTTGGGCAAATTAATGGGTAAATTGGTTCATTTTGTACGTTTAACAGAGAGCTGTTTCTTAACTTTTGAACTTGTAAAATGAAACTGCCTATTTAGTAATTGCGGCCTTGCAAAAGTGTGAAAATTAAAGTTTTACCTGAAAGCTAGCAAAAAGCTCTTTAGAAATCACTTCTAGATTAATAATTTTCTTTGACAGAAGGATTCCGCCATTGAGCTTATATGTGAATGATATACTGTACATCACGACATCAAGCAATAAAGAAAGTTACTCATGATAAAAGTCTAGATACTGCTTTTAATTAAAGAAAAGAAGATTAGTCTGATAAGAAAATTATTATTTCATCAAGTCCAGGGGGTCAAAGTTACAAAGCCAATAAAGGTCTGGGGGATTGGTGTGATAATGCACATTTTCTGCAGAAGCTATTGGTATATATTTTCTTTACAGAAGTGTTAAGAGCTTTCAAGCACGTAGCCAGGAGAGGTCACGGGGACTTTAGCCCCTAAAGCATAATATTTGCTCCTAAATACCCCCGCCATAATATAGTAGTCAGAGATGATTCTGGGAAGTACTTTAAAAATACGAAAATTATGTAAAAATTTGCGCCGTTCTCAAAGATTACCCAAGTCTACAAGGACTGATTCGCGTGTTCAGGAATTTTAGAATGGCAAAAGAATACCTCGGTAAAGGCCACTTATACCTTCTATTTATGGGAATGTGTTGGACGTCCATCTAAAACATATTGGACAATTTTAAGAAGAGACTAATGCAGCAGGGAAAACTCGTCAAGATAATTGTACCGATGGATTGCCTCGACATGGGGTGGCTATTTTAGTCGTTTGATGCATTTAATTGAAATCATCCTGATAATAGGACCTAATTAGCTACTTAATTAAAGTATGATTTGGTAAAGTGAACCAAACAGATTCATTCTTGATAACGTAATTTTTGACCAATCGAACAGAAAGCAAGTAAGTTCTGAGACAAGAAGACGAACGACAAGAAAGAAACCCCTTTAAAACAATACATCAAATACAATGCACAACTTTTAGGATTGTCTCAAAATATTGGCTAGTTTTATATGATGCAAAATTGTTGAAAGGTGTGTAAAAAAAGGCGAGATTTTGAAGTGTACCAACAAGATTTAGTTAGTGATCATACGATCTCCGACCAATTAAACAGTACCTTTTTGTCCAAAATAATGAGGAAACGAGAAGGAAAGAAGAAAGGCTTTGAAAAATCAATGCCTCAAATACAACAACACATATCTTGCTCTTTCTGTCGTATCGCACGTACTTCATACTCGTGTAAACAAACACCAAATAGTGTTTCAAACACGAGCGAGCAACGTGTGTACCTGTGTATGTAGTATGATAGGTTTGTTCAAAAATCATAGGTTGAGTGATCATTATCACGCACACACTTACCCAACACAATCTGCTGAAAAATAAAGAAGAAAACAAAACAATTTAAAACAAGGCTGCAAATAAGAAACAAAATATGAGATACCCCACCACACCTATACAAATTCCAGGAAGGCAACCATTCCTTATTGGGAATTTGATACTGCTTTCAAAACTTACTTCAGAAGAAAAAAAGAAGACGAAAAACTAAAAAACACAACATCAAAACGCGCGCGCTCTCGCACTCCCACGCACACAAAAAGCAGTTTAAGATCGCGGAAAATTGCGCACGTGGAAGTGCTCAACACGTATTTTTTATGATATAAATCGTGTATTGGATATCTAAAACAATAGATGTACAAGTGCTCACAGATAATTGCGCACGGTGGCTAATTTGCTCACGTGATTTATCGTTCTGCAGAGCACATTTTCCTTAAAAGCGAGACAGAATTTTTACTAAAGTCAAAACTAGTAAAAAAGTAAAAAAATCAAGAAATATCAATATCAAAATCATCAAAACCACACATTGAAAGACAGGCATAAAGCTCCCTGATAAAAACGACTTTAACGACCCCACAGGTCAAAACTTGCTTAGTTAAAAATAATTTAGTAAAAATATGAACAAATAAAGGGAAACAGTATCAAAACAAAACAGAAAAAACTAAAAATAGACTTTTTCCTTTTATAAGAGCGCTTAGATTTCCTGGTGATATTCTTAAATTTTCATCATTTTTCAGCCTCAGATGTTTAATTTTGGAGCTAATCTCAGCCTGAAACAAGGTTCTTATAAAAAAACGTGTACGTGTAGACGAGAGGGTAATTGGCTGACTGATGCATTTTATCATGAGTTTCAGTTGACACAAAATATGAAATGATGACATTTTGAAATTAACCAATCAGATTCTTGGTGATGTTTTTTCAAGTTAACAAATCAGAAATTTACCTATAATTTGTAGAACAATTCCTGCACTTGCAGCTTATTTTGCAATCAGACAGATAAATTAAAGTTACTTTTATAAAAACGACTAAGATATTTCCTCAGGTCAAAACTTAAGGAAGGTTACGACAGTTACGATACGTTATTAACAACTTAGAATTGGAAAAATTATGAGATAAATCAAAAAACAAATTAAATTGGAAACGCAGTTGACTTGATAAATACGTCTACAGTATATTCTTGTAAATTATAGACGTTATAAAAAACTAAGAGACTAAAAAGTCAAAAAAAGTGACTAAAAGGAGATAGGGGGCTTCCATTTTTTATGAGAGATGGGTTGTGAGAAAGGGTACAAAAATCTTCTTTTTTTTTTTCTTTTTTTTTTTGGGCGGGGGGTGTATAAAAATATTTTGAAAATGTTGGTGGGCTATAAAAATTCTTTCAACCTCCAAACCCCTATAAAATGGAAGCCTCCTAGGGAGACTGTTACCTAAAAGGAGACCATTTTGGGAAAATTCAAATGTTAGGAATTGATCAATCACTCATAGGTCTGGTCCTGAATGTTGATCAATTCATGAAATATTACAAATAAACTGCAGAAAAATGAAGTAAAATTAAACAAAGAAAAAACGAGGATCTCCTGATCTCGTGTCAAAAAGTCAAAAAGGTGTCTAAAATAAGACCAATTTTCCCAAAATTCTGATAAGAAGACTTAAAAGGAAACCTTTTTGAGAACACTGCACGTCTAACTATCATCTGTTATAATTGTAAGACCCGTTTCAAGGCGAATAATGTATATAATTGACTTCAATGACAACTGAAAGAACCATCTAAAATAATATATACCTTCTAAATGAGAATAACATCAAAGCTAAGCAGTGGAATGTCACAAAAAGTAAGACATTCAAAAAGAGACGTCTATAACTTTCCCTCAAGAAAAAAAGTAGCACTCCATAAATGTAGCATAAAATATAACTTCCTAAAGAATAGAACATCAAAAGAAACATAAAATAGCTATAATGACACTACACCAACATTAAGACGTCTAAAATTCGCCATCAAGACTCTTCTACCAAGCAATATTTGATGCTGCACAAATAAATAGAAAAACCTTCAATGCGACAAAGAATATAAGAAAAAGAATATATGATTAAATATGAGCCAAATTAAGTAAAAAAGAAAAAGGAGAACATTCGAACATTTAAGAACATCTAGACTGCTTTAAGAAAGGTCAAACAAATGACACGTATTTCAAGAAGTCTCCTTTATAAAAACGTGACTATTTAAACATATATCCCCAACCCACCCCGCCCCGCAAAAAAAGTCTTATAAGCCCTTATCTTAGTAATTTGAAATACCACTTCCTTCTACGACCACTTAAAAGTCAGTTCAAAGAAGACTCATTCATTCTTCTTAAATGGGATTCCATTTACAAAGATGCAAACATGAAAATGAAAAAGAAAAAGAAAAAAGATTTTACTGAAACACGAATGAACGCAAATGACACAAATTTCACGAGATCATTTGAGCATACATAACCCCACCCTAACCAACAAAAAAATCTCATAAGCTCTTGGCTTATCTTAGTAATATGCAGTATCACTTCCTTCTGCGACCACCTAAAAGCCATGTTGGCTCAAAGATAACTCATTCATTTACTCATCTTTCCGGGAATCCGGGATTCGAGAATAAATTTTCTGAGAGTCCAAAACACTTAATATTTCTTGGTAATTTTAACTATGTCCCTTTGCCAGATTCAGGGATTGAAGAGACTTGGACGGGAATCCGGGATTGGCACATTCCCCTCCCACACACAGACACACACACACACATACACACAGACACACACACACACACACACACACACACACACACACA
>JAUKPT010005698.1:0-10255 GCA_032273505.1 Nanomia bijuga | reverse complement strand
TAATAATAATAATAATAATAATAATAATAATAATAAAAATAATCTATTTACTATGTATTGATAAATCTAGTTTCAGCTATTTCTTAATTTTGATGGCCTCATGTCTTTGTTCACTGGCCCTTTGTATCAATCCCTGTATGAATTGCCAAAAATAACAGGAGTGACACCCATTTCAATAGAATTCCATGTACAATTTTCAACGACGTAAATAAATTTCTACAACCGCGTAGTGTATAGATCCTGTTGAAAACCAAAAATATATCTATAATAGCATTGTTAAGATTCTATAAAATCGATATATTTCAGAATGCTCTTTACAACTGAAATTATGTCTAGCCACGAAGAAGGGGAAAAGTTCTAATATTCCGATAGTTCTTTTCTTTTTGTTACCGATATTCCGATATCTATCAACCCGTTTCCAATCTTCTTCGAGTACTTTACCAGTAGCTAACTGTTCTAAAAAGTGTATCGTTTTACCAAACAGCAGCTATGTTAAGACCCTTTGATATAACTTATCTGGGAGTGATCTTTGATTCATAATCTGAAAAGCAGCTCTGATTATTACTTCTAAATGAGCAAGTAAAAGTCATTTTATGCATAATCCGTTTAGTTTGCTATGTCGGTTCTACCCCCACTCCCTGTGTGAAGAAAGATGAGAAGAAATTAAATCAAGATTGAAATTTAATGAAGCAATACATTCTGACTGACAATGTTTCATGCGAAAATTATGTTTTTTTGCTTTAAACATTTATGAGAAAGTAGGATATTAATCCCATTGTTGAAATACTTTTATTCATCATAAATGATTTTCCAGAAAATCAAAATGAATAGCTGTCAACGAAATGCCACTCTCAGGGCCTCCTAAAATAATCTTGAATCTTGGATCTTACTTCATTTAATATATCTTCTCTCATATTTTAACGAAGCAAGCATTGTGGAAGGTGTTTATATTCTGTGAAAAATAAGTAGCACCGCGTGGGGAAATCCCATCCATGTCCAAAACAATGTTTTTAGTTATTTTTACATCATTATGAAATCGCAATGGCTTTCCAGGGTCGATATTATTTTTTTTTTTGGGGGGAGAGGGGGCTTACATGTTGCTGTGTCTCCCTGAGGGCCAAAAGGGGTTGGATTAGGTTGGGTCCAAAGAGGGGAATTTTGGTTTCGTGGGCTCACAGATGGCTGGGAAATGACTTTCACAGATTTCTCTTATTTCATTACATTTCTTGTCGATTCATCATATTCATGATTTAAAAAAAGATGGTTGGTAGAAAAAAAAGTTACGGGGGCTGAAGCCCCTTTAGCACCCGCAGCTGCAATGACCCTGATTTGCTGTATTCTTACTGTGCTCGTGGTATACAATTAAATTCTTTCTGCGTAGAAAGACGTCAATGAAGAAATCGCACTACTAGGAAAATTTACAAAAATATACATCCCTGGCATGGAGTTCCAATCAACTACTTTGCAATCTTTATACCATTTAAAAGTAACAAAATTAATTTGATACTTTTACTGCGGCTGTTCTGTATTTTGCACTTGAAGAGATCATTCCTTTTAACGGCCAGGTTTTGTGAAAGGCATATTAAGAATTCTAATGCGTTTTTATCAGGCTATCAGTAAAGCTAAACTCCTCTTAAACTACGAGCACAAACACATAATTTGACAATGGGAGTGTTCAATTATTACGTAACCTTGATATGATAGGTAGGTGTCCGGGTTTTGGTTATGTTTGGTTACGTATGGTAGGTAGGTCTCTTACTCTAACTATTACGTAACCCATATAGTAAAAAAGGCATAGTTATGAATAATTTATAAATTAAACTTACTGCTGGGGAGGGGGAGGGATCATTTATTGAATGTCTTCTTTTGTTACTGATGGTATCAATTTGTTAAAAGGTTACGTAACATTAAGGCAGGTATATGACCTCCGGTTACGTCTGGTTACATATAGTTGGTAGGTTGCTTCAATCAGCTTTTTTGGGTTTACGTAATAAATGAACGTTCTCAATACCGTAAGTAGAGCTTTTACATGTTAACGAAATCTAGAGCAAAGTGCAGCTACATAGACGAATGGAGATTCTTTCTCATTATGCTATCACATTAAATTACATGCCTCGACGAGGACTCGAACCAAGGTCATAGCGGTGTAAACGAAATGTTGTATCCATTAGGCTATGTACCCACACACAGTCCAAATGAGTAACTTCATATCAAGTAAGAGAGCTTTAACATAGCATTAATCTCAAATGTCAAAATATACTTCTAAGAAGCCGCACCTGTCTCTTAAGGAGGTAAGGTTACCATCTTCTGACAGAGTTGACAGGAACGTATTAATCTGTTTCCCGACAAAACTCCAACAACAGAGATCACGTGGTCAAAAAGAGAACCTATTAGAATTGTTTTTTTTTATATCTTTTAAAATGAAAACAAGAAATGTTAAAGCTTGGTACCCACTAAGCGTTAACGTTTGTCAAATTACTTTGTTCATGTGCACCCTGAGCAAGTGCTCCGGCGATGGACAATATTTCTAGGGTTATAATGGGTTTTACAGGGACCTACCACCAATCGGGACAACCAGTTCCTCTCCAATTATAATTAAGTTCGAAAAATTATTTATTTTTACCACCGGGGCACTACCCAGTTCTCATCGGGGGTGGGGTTTACTAGGCACTTGGTAACGTAATCACGTTTAACATCATCGTATGTTTCTAATGGGCGTTAAAGGTCTAGTACCCTCTTGAGTCTATATCCATTTATCAAACGCTTAAGCTCGAGGCAGGACAAAATTGACTTTTAATATTGATTGCTGGGTCATTCATCCACAAATTCTTTCTGATTCATTCAGTGCGTACTTTAACGCAATTTAACGCACTCACCCAGTGAAAACCAAGCTTTACCATTGCGTGTAACTGATGTCATCGATCAGTCCATCACGAAATAATATATTTATGAAAATAATAATAATAGTTTCATTATCAATTAAAAAGCAATTATTGCATTTGCACGCTGCGGTACGATGTTTATCTAATCACCAATGAGAGAGAGAGAATTAAGGAGTGCAGAGATCTAAATTTGAATTTGTAAAAATAAAAAACACACACACACATGAACTTTTTGTAATAGACTGATAGGGAGAAAGAGTGGAGGGTTAAGTGTAAGGATTTAAGTGTCTGTTTTGGTAGATGTTGACTTAGTTTTTGGATCTAAATGGTAAATTTGGTTTGGTGCTTACATAGATGGAGAAGGAAAAGAAAGGAATGCAGCTTTTTTAAATGAAGTTACATGTAGTACAACAATTATGGATGAAGAAGACTTGAAAGGAAATTAATGTTGAATAGACTGATTGGGCAATAAAACCAATTATATTTTCTTCTGTTATTTTCAGTTATCCAGGGCCTGCTAAGAAAAGGCACAGCAGAAAATCTTAATAATGAATTATATCTAAACTTTTTTTACTGTTTAAATACCCATCTATATAGATATTTTATAAATCATATTGGAAAACTGCAGGACTGTACAGAAGAATAACCATAGTACAACTAAACCATCGAAGTGTCCGAACTTTAGAGTATGACAATATGCAGACGATAATCAGTGAATCCGAATTACAATTTATCGGGGCATTCCGGGACGCCACGGACTACATCATACTATGCCTCGCCGCAATATGCCTTGTAGCAAACTGCGCTGTCATCATCAAATATTTTTTCATTGCGAATGCAGTGAAAAAGCAGATCCCAAATCTGATGCTGTTTAATCAAGCGATTGTCGATCTGATTATTGCTTCGTATGCGACTCTGAGTACTTTGCCGAACTTTTTTAAGTTACTGATGCAAGAGAAGTACTACAACGTAATGCGGGTTGTATTGAAAGATTACTCCATCTTTTTAGCGTTGGGGGTTCTGGTTATCGCATCATGGGAGCGTACGCTAGCCCTTCACAGACCATCACTAAACTTTAAAGTCGTTTCGTTATGGAAGATTATTTCTCTTGTGGTCGGTCTATGGTTGGTCTCACTTATCCCGTGCATTGTTCTATTGTTCTACACAAAACCTGAGGGACACATCAACACAAAGGAGTTTTACGTCATCTACTCAAGTTTCCGCGTTGGACTCGTCCTCGTCGGTGTATCGACAATTCTCGTTATGCTATTTCTCTCATTTCGTACTGTACGAAAATCGCTACGAGATCTAAAACGAGTTTGCTCATTCTCGAAGCGTAGCCGCACCGATGCGGATATTCAAGAGGAAGAAACGAGTAAAAAGGAAATGAGGCTAATTGTCTTGCTTGCCACCATGGCTGTTGTTTTTGCCGTGTCCTATCTCCCAATGGGTGTGTTTAGTATAGTCCGTAACATAGCCATGCAGACATTAGGATTTTTCGGTATGATTGTCATGGAGATATGTGTGTTTATATTATACATTTCATCCGCCATTATTAATCCGTTTCTAACGCTTTTCGTAAAGGAGGATTTTTATACTTTCACGTGTCAAAATGGTAGGTGTGAAGTGAGGTGTTGCTGTTGTCGTGCCAGGAAGAAGCAGGAGATGAATATTAAAGTCGAGATTCTATCGGTGACTGATCTACCCGAAGATAATACCTATGAGCAGAATGAAGAACAAATCCCAGGTTCCAGCTCAGCATAACAATACATCTTTTTTCATACGTGTATGAGATTTTCATATATGTGGCAATAGGCTTAGCTCCTCTCGTTTTATTGCTCTATGTCAGATCTTTGAGTAAAATCTTTAGTATATGGTTAGGGGTGGTCTACAAACATGGGTAAATTTACCATTGAATTGGTTGAAAATTACATCAACATGAATCTGGTTGCATCTTCCGAAAATGTCATAATTTGATGAATTGCAAAAAATATTTCAAATGAACTAATCAGATTCTTGATAAGGTACTTTTTAATTAGTTAAACGGCAAATTTACCTAAAGACAACTCCTTGCAAAAAAAGACATAGGAAAGAAAGAGGAAAGATTACCTAAACTTTGTATTCAAAAATAAGGGTGAAATTTGTATGAAATTAAATGACCCTTGTAGTAGGTAATCTTTTCATTTATTCAATAGTCTTAGGGCATAATTATCAGCTAATTTATCATTGCAATTAATTTGCGTTAGGTTAAAGCATGTATAAATAGAAGTTTCAAAAAGTGGGACACAATTTCGTATTTAGTAGCCGAATAACTTTTGTTCCTTAATTAAATGAAAATTTTTGCAAAGAAGAAAATCCAAAAATGAGTAAAAAGTAAATAACAAAAAGAGTGAGAAATAGTTTGTAATTTCGTTGTAAATTAACACAAAAAGAAGCCATTTTGTATTTGAATATAATTCTCAATAAAATCTTTATATCAAGAGAAAGACAAAGATCATATATTGATATATTTATTTAAAGTTCATCGATCGCTTTGTTTTCAAAACATGAATGTTAGTAACATTCCAAGAAGATGAAAGCCGTAAGGATCTCAATGCTGTTAGTTTTCAAGAACGAACTTGATGGACCAAGAACTTTACTACTTGTAACTATGTACATATTTGTATTTATAAAACACTATATCATTTTCTATTTTATATTTTTGTTCTCATTTTTATTTTCATTATATCATCATTTTGCATATTTTATAAAAATGATCAATGAAGTATTTTTTTATTCTGCATTTTACACTTCGAACACCTCGGACATTAGGCTTTGCACTCCTAAACTCCTGTCAGTTTAGTCACTACTGGTTTACCTTTAGGCTCAACGCAGACTGCACTTGGTCATACCATATTTCAACGTGCGAGAGAGGTGAAGGGAATACAAAAATAATACTTTTATGATTCGGAGCCTCTTGCGAACGGATTTGATAAAAAGATATCGACAATACTGTTTATTATCCAAATATTGAACTGGAAACATAAAGGTGAATATAAACATCACACTGTCAACTGAAATTGTTTAAAAGCAATGTTTCTCTGTTATCCAAATATCCTGTCCAGTCAATAATAATATTGTTGGTTTCCTAATAAAAGCCATAGTATGGCCCATACTTTGAGAAAGGTAGATTGTGTCAAATTGACCTTATGTGTTTTCTCTACGTTTTCTACGATGAATATTTTGGCAAATAGCGGTAACCAATAAGAGAAGGACATATAGTCAGGGCCCCGGTGCGTTTTTTTCATTGGTGGGGCTAATGAAATTTTAAAAATTGCCACTCGCCTTGGTTGGGCGGCGAAAATTTAACTATTTTTGAATTTATTTGAGAAATAAGCTTGCCTCAGGTGTTCATATTTTTTAATAGAAAATGTCTGTTAAGTATTTGAGCAATAAAGGCTGGACCCTATATTTTTTAACCGGGCCGGTCGGTCAGAAAAAAATGAATAAATGGTGCAACTACTTTACAAGTTATTTGACATTAACCAAGAGAAATATATACGAAAAATGACAGGGTTTCTGTAGCATGCAAGAGCTGTTGCAGATATTGAAGGTTATTACTTAAAAGCAAATATTGGCAAAAATATCTGGACGTCATATGTTTATGGTCCCTAATCAGACCTCAAGAGATTTTACTAATTTTACTTTTAAATTTTTTTTTTTATAAAATTTCTAGTGTAATTTCTCAAAAACGTAATATTTACACTAGTACAATTATGTGGAGTTCCCCTATAGCTCATTAAATAGCCAACTAATAGAGACTGAGGATGAAATATATACATAGACACGCAGGGAAAGGGCGGGACAAGCCCCTTGAGTCAGCAGTGACCTTTTTTGTACGAATTCATAGAGTATTCTGTCACCCATTTGAAAGCAGCGTGGGCAAATGATCAAGCAAAAGGGAATAAAACCATCCAGGGTGCTTGAGGCATGTTCTA
The DNA here is from genome assembly GCA_032273505.1 of Nanomia bijuga. Lineage (NCBI taxonomy): Eukaryota > Metazoa > Cnidaria > Hydrozoa > Siphonophorae > Agalmatidae > Nanomia > Nanomia bijuga. The sequence continues at coordinate 3,396 of JAUKPT010005698.1, read as the reverse complement.
ATATACATCCATGGTAGACCATAGTGTTCTAAAACTGTTATGTTTCAATTCAATTTCTTCTCATGTCCTGTGCTAGGTCATGTTCCCAATTTGTTCTTCTTACTTTATATTAGGCCTCTTTAGACTCATCTCTTAAACCGGTTCTACTACTACTTATTTAATTGAATGATATGGCGGATTTAAAATCTATTCATGAATACATTAGTTTTAAAACGAATTTCTTTTTGAGTAGAATAATGATAATAGAAGATGAATGGGTCACAGAGAATGAGTCTCTGAGCGTTTAGAATGCCTTTATTACCCAAATTCAATCATTCAGAACCCACTATATGCCTTCTGGACGTTTTTGAAGATACTCAGAAAAAGAACCAGATCCGCCACTGTTATGTACTGATTAAATCCTCTCGAATTAGCGAGAGCATGAGCATTTTAGTTAACTTGAAATTTGAATGGCCCGCAGAACGCAAACACATGATAGAATTATAATCAATCAAACGGTACAAGTCGGGTGTGGGGCGGGAGTAAATAAGGAAATCTATGAACGACGTATGAAAAAAACGCTGTATGCTGAATAAACGAAAAAACGGGGACTAAGCACGTAAATTTTATAATCAAGGAGGCTGAAACCAGGATGAAAATAAGCTGAAATGAACGTGTAAATCATTAATACCTACTTTCTATCATGAAAATTGATACCTTTAATTGGGCCAATTGGAAAGAAGGACGTATTCCAACCAGCTGTGTAGAGGACGTGTCCTTGGAAATTCCATTTTATCAAAAATCGTGACTGTATGGTATAAATTTAGCGCTTTGGATTAATTCGCTACAGGGAATCACTGTTTAAAGTCCTCCCCAAAATTGTTTTTTGATATACCTTTCTTCAAATAACCGTTATGAAAACATGTGTTGATGATATATTTAAATGCATTACTAATTGGTACAGCTACCAATTACAGTCTTTTTGACGTATAGGCCTAAAACTTCAAGCTGGAAAAGTAAAAAAAATTGGGCCAAACGTATTTTTTTGGATATCTTTCTCTCTTCGTATAAAACAGAAATTAAAAGGTAAAGACCGTGATAGCAGATTCTGCTGCGATAACAAATGTGTCTCAAGAATATATATCAACTTAAGAAATTCTAATTTATTTATTCTTTATTTTTCTTAGTGTTACACTTGTAACTTTTTCTAGGAATTACAGGGAAATTGGCTTATCTCTTTGCCAAATCTCAGTATAGTTTTTTTCTAGAATATGTATATATAGCATACATAAAAAAACTTTTGTTCACTTTATCATAATCCAAAGGCAAATATTTTGGGCAAAGGCGCCCCCCAATTCAACAAAATCATAGAAAAGCGACGAAATAAGTGATTTCTACTGATTTCTATTGTTTCGGACCCTAAAACAGGGAAGAAATTTGAAAATAGTATGGGGAAAAAATTCGGAATTTTGGCCAAAATATTTACCCATGTCATAATCGTCTTAATTTACTGTCGCAAAACAGGGGATAAATAACGATATTTTTTATCTTGGAAGGAAAAAATAGGTTTTTTGGCCGACATATTTACCCATGTCTAACGAACAATAACAACTTATAAGAAATCTTGGTTAGTTCTGAACTAATTTCTGCCCTGTCACGTATCAAACGAATTTCATTGTGACCTTACTCGTATAATTAGTTCTTCAATAATTTCAGTATCTATACATATTCTTTATTATATTTCACTCAGAAAGAAACTGAATAAAGAGAAAAACTAGATAATGAAATAATGAGGAAGAAGACTGTATTGAAGATGTCCAATTAAAATGACAGATTCAAAGCAGATGTTTTTTGGTTCTGTCGTGTAGTGGTGTAAGAAAATAAACGAGAAAGAAAAAAGTCGTAAGATAAAAATTGAATTACGAAAAAAAAGAGAATTGAGAAATAGCACTGGAGTGATGAATCATCGCTATACATGTAACTAACTCAAGGTCAAAGGAAGTTTTAGTTCCATACATAAGATTGTTGCCAAATTATGGCTAATTTAGCCGATCGATTGATTGAAGATTACATCATCAAGATCATAAAGAAGCATTTTTATCATTTTTAATTTTAACAAAACATAAAATTGTGACATATTAAATTTAACCAATCAGCCTCCCGATGCTGTAACTCATAACCATTCAAACGGCTAAAATAGCCGAACTTTGGCGACAACTTCTAAGATTGGTGTAACTGCCAGCAGGATATGAGGCAAAAATAAAGAGGCTTTGGTGCGAGGATGTAATTTCAAATAGAAAAATATCGGCAGTGAGACACTAAATATCATATAAGGATGGAAAGACAAGCCCCTATTATGATTTAAAACAACTAAATATATATTAGCATAAATACTATCTAAAAAATGGTCTGAGGAGACAAGTGTCTTAGAAGGTTTCTAAATCGAGACAAGTATTGAGAAATAGTACTGAAATGACGAAACATACTTTTGATGTTTATAAATAACACAGGTCAAATCATGGTTTGATTAGCAGATAAATGAAAAATAGCTGACCTTGTTTTTAAGGTTAAAAAACATATTGTTTTAAGTTATTGTCGATGATGGTATACGGTTGAATAATCACCCAATGTAATGAATCTATTGATAACAACGAGTAACCATTTATATCAACCAATTGAGAAAACACGTCACAAAAAATGTAATCCTCATATAATCCTCGTGCACAAAGGTTCATCTCAAGATATGACGACGTCTTTATCACAATTCAATTGCGTTTCCCTAGCCATATGGTATAATAAATAATTATGGCATGACGATGCATGGCATAATACATTTATGACACGAGTTAGACTAATATCTACCGAGGCGGAGCCAAGATAGACATTAGTCAACGAGTTAGAGTTATAATATGATCATATTTTTAAAAAAGATGCTTACACCTAGAATTGAAGTAAAAAGAAGTTATATTATTTGCCCAATTACTCCTTTTAATTTTATTTTAAGGCCATAAATAAGTAGTTCTTTAGTACTAAATGATCAGTATCAAATTAACTTTCCAACGATGAATAACCTTTTAATTTATGACAACTCTGGATTTTTTTATTATGTAAGCATCTATTTCCTTTTGGATTTGTACCTTTATTTCAAATTGCCCAAGAGCGCCAAAGTGGTATTTATTCCAAATCAAGTCTCTTTACCATAGAGATCACATTTCAGCATACAAAATATATGTAAAACGCAAAACAAGGTTCACTGGCAAACCCCCCAGATTAAAATATAAACAAGCACTATCAAAATTGTACCAAAAAAGGCACTGACTATAAAATACCGTTTCAGTTGGTGACAGACAAAAAAAGCACAAATCTTCACAAAACCTATTTTTCTTTTTTTAACAACATGAATTTTGTTAGGATGGA
>JAUKPT010005697.1:0-10256 GCA_032273505.1 Nanomia bijuga | reverse complement strand
ACACACACACTAATTTTGTTCTAGCTACGTCACTGCATATCATAACATGTCCATGTTATAATTGTGCTAGGAGGTTGCTTTAAAAAAAGAAGATAATAGAATGTCATGAGAGTACCGATCATAAAACATCTGGTTTGAAAAATAAAGGCCAACACTAACTCGATCGCGCAAGCCCTTTACACGATCGTGTAACCGGTCACGAAAACATCTTAACTGACAGGTCTGTATCTATAATTACTCGTAAAGAAATCTGGTAAACACATACTTTCAGCAGATTGATCCTGTTCATATCGAGTTTGATAAGTAAATAACAATCATCCGGTGTAAACACTTCTTCGATATATTCACATACCTAAAATGAATTAAGAGTGGAAAAGAAAAAGATGTCATTTTTATCACAGATTTCTTTTTGATTTTTTGATAATTACATCTACTTGATCAAGAATCTATTCAAAATGCTAATGAACCGATCAAGCTCTCAATCAAGCAACGCGTATGCACCCATATTTTGTAAACAATCCCTTCGGCGAGGTGATATAACGGGTTTTTACGTTGCGAGAAATACTTTGAACTATATTTTCTATTTACCTCTCCTAGCAAGGTCTTTTCAACTCTTCCTTTTACCTTTCGCACATACTCGATATCATTATCGACCTCGAGAGGTGCCGATACGATCGGGGTACTGATGGATTTCGAAGCGTTGATGATTTCTTTTATACGAGGTACTCCAAGTGTTATGTCTTGGTAAGTGTTCAGGAAATATGAATGTAAACACATCGAGTTAAATGAATTATCCCCTTCTCTTGTCCCTTACCCCAATTATATAGAACTCTATATCCAAAACTGCCCGGACAATTTAATCATTTCATTAATATACCAGTTATTTGAGAATAATTTTACTATAATTTTGTCCACTCTAAAAGCCACAAAATAACTATTAGCAACATTTTCTGAAAGTTACCCTATATACCACTATTTCAGAATGATAAAACGAATGACTAACAAGTAATTCAACAAGACACTAAGGAATAGCAGTGATTGATGAAAAGGATACTCATAGTAGCAACACCGGCAAAATGAAAGGTTTTCAGTGTCATCTGTGTACCAGGTTCTCCAATACTTTGCGCACAGAGTGCACCGACGGCTGTTCCCGGTTCACATTTCGCGCGGACGGCTTTCCGCGTGCACACAGACATTGTGGTTTCCAGCATGGACCTTGTCACGTGGAGAGAACGGTTCGTAACTAAAGCGAAAATAAATATGAATGAGAATTTTAAAACGATTAAAAATATCAACGTTAAGTTAGGTTGCAGGGTACAGAATAAATTAAAAGGTCCTATTTTTTAAACTTCTCAGAAATTTTAAATTAAAAGGCCTCGTTTTTCCGGAATTCCGCCAAAAAGTACAATAACTTCCTGTTAATAATTTTTTTAGACTTATTTTTAAGACCCACTAAGCAATGTTTAGCAAGTTGCCAACATCACGAGGGAAAAGCCGACTTTCCTAAAACTTACACCCATCACGATTGTGAGGCGAAAACGTTTGGTATCTTGACTACAAATCAACTATTTCAGATATTTTAAAGTGTTCCACTTTTTTCAGAAAAAGTAAAAATTCTTCTATTTTTGCCATAATTCTGAACCCTTGGTTAGACTAAGTTTGTCCTAAGTTTTGTCTCTTACGTGCCTATTGTGGTAACGACTTAAATTCCAACTAATATATCAGGCACCAGCTGGCAATACTATTTCATTCCAATGACATGTATTAATCCAGTTTTCTTCTAATGCCATTTCACAAAATTTTCATCAATCAAAATTTGTCAATAATGAATTAAATTAAATTTAGCATTTTAGATATGATGCGTAGATACAATGTACTAAAAAGTACTACTAAATTTTACCTTTATCTAGAATCATTCCACCTCTAAATAAAAGAAATATCAAAAAATTAAAAATAAATCAGCAATGGAAAAAACACTTTAAAGTTTTTAAGATGATCATAAAAAAACATACTTATCAGCATTGTCGAAGGCAGTTTTCACCTTACTGCTTAACTTTTTAAAGAAAGATCTAAAAGGGAAAAGAGTAATTAAGATACAGGGACGAATTTTAAAAGGCAAATAATAGACCCAAGAACCATCATATTCATCGAAAAACAGGTCACTATAGCGACTGCCTTTTGATCGGTTGAAAAAAACACAATCAAAGTCTTGATTCACTCTGTCATGTTCTTAGTTTTTAAACCTCAACTTTTGAGATCCTTGAAATAACCAATTAAATCTTCAACGATATATATTTTGGCGGAAACACATATTTTCTCCCAACCACATTCTTCGTCCAATCTTTTAGCCAAAAATATCTGATTATTTATTTTGAATTTCTGACCTCTGAACGAAATGCTCTAGAATGAAGGACTTTTACAAAAAATATTTCTGCAACACAGCTTCTTTCTTACCCAAAATTTATTCATTTATTTCCCACCCCCAGGAGGGGCTTTCCGCCAAAATATTTACCAATGTAAATCCTTCAAAAATATGAAATTCAGCTACAATTTTCAGACAACATCTAAATGGTATTCATCTTGGTATTCATCTTATTACCTGATGTCATCCACCAGCATAGCAGAAGCAAGTTTCAGGTTGACATTACTCTCAAGCAGCTCATTCACTATTGATACGATTTCTTCTGCAGACAGTGAAGATTCCATGATAGCAGGATCCAGACACTTAACGAAGAAAAAAGTTCAATCATAATGGAATTTCAGAAGACAAAATATATTCATCTTGCTGATGAACAGGTTAGGAAATATGACAACTAAGCATGTACAATGTCCCCTAAAATTAGCTAATTTAAAGACTCTGGAAATTTTATGCTTTTTCGTCACTTAAGATAACATTTTGATTAGTAAATTATCCAAAAAATGAGTTCTTTTTTTGTTTGAGATAAGAGATATTTGAAATTGTTATCGTTTACCTTGCAGTGATGAAATATGCGATCAATATCTAAAGGTTTGTCTTTCCCCTCCATACATGCAGGATCCAATCCGTCCTCACCATAAATAAATTGAATAATATCTCCCATCGAGGAGCGGACTGTATAATCGTATTGAAGTGACAAATCTTCTAAAGACTAAAATATAAATGAGTTGATAAGACAATTGATAATAGTCCTCAATAAAAACCTTCCTTTCCTTACATTTGCCGCAGTCATTTTATTACGGATTCTTTCTAGGAAAGGAAAAATAGACAACAACAAAAAGTTACTCTTTCCTCCGCCTTATCGAACTTAACTAAGTCGGCCCTCGTGCCTTTTGACTAAAATCAAAACTGTCAAAACCTTCTCAAGCCTAAACCAACATGTTTTTCAAAAACAATCTAAACTTTTTGACAAACTATAAATCCTGTGTGCATTACAACAATATAAGAGATGAAGCATATAATCACCTTGACCAATCTTCTCTGCATATATCCAGTTTCAGCTGTTTTGACAGCAGTATCAACAAGACCTACACGACCAGCCATTGTATGGAAAAAGAATTCCGTCGGAGTTAACCCTGTGAAGAAACTGTTTTGAACAAAACCTTTGGCAGCAGGAATTTTAGCTAGAAGAAATCAAGGTAAGAACAAAGTAATGCCAACTTAATAGTTTAAACAAACATTTTTTCTCTTTGATAAATTTTGCTGTATCTTTTTGATGACATCACTTAGGACTCGTCACCAAATGTCGGCTATTTTAGCCGTTTGATTGATTAGAAATTACATCATCAAGAAGCTGATTGGCTTAATCTAAAATGTTTTGTTACATTCAAATGTGATAATTCTACATGAACCAATCAATATCTTGATGAGGAATTTTCCAATCAACAGATTGAGTAAGCAATATAATTCGGCGACAATCCCTTTGTCCAATCCTCTATCCTCGTGACAAACGATATACAACAAAAGATTTTCCACTTGTGGATTTACCGAAAATTTGCATAAAATCCCTTAAAAAGCATTCTAATATCTACACCTCTATCAAAAGTCTGTTTTGGTCCAGATCAGTAAAAATGCAAGGTTAGAAAGAAAACTGTTGTACTTACAATGCTGTTTGAAATGGGGTAACGATCTCCCTTCGAAGCCGTCCGGTGTACGATGTCCTGAAATAGCTTGTTGACCAACACATGCGATCATTTGAGAAATGTTAATGTTTGAACCTACAGAAGAAAATTGAAAATTCAATTAACTCTTTTGCAGTATTTCGTCGTATATTATTCTTTTAAAAAGATTAAAGCCATAAAATACCAATTACAACCTTACAAGGGAAGGTGAGAGGGTACTGTCCGGATGGTATCTATGCTACCTAGCACCCTGGGTAAAAAATAAGAGAGCGCTTAAGGATACTGCTATCAACCCTGCTTATCTATGAAAAGGCATACATGTTACTTAGATTATGCCCTGTCAGTAGCTACCGGTAATCACCTTAGAAATTATGAGACATATGTAAGTGTAAGCAAAATAAATGAACTGAACTTCATACCTTTTGATCCACATACAGCCATAGTCAAAGGACTGTTTGTCCTGTGCAATTCTTGCAGACATGCTTTACCGCAATGGTCACGAATAACTGACAACTCTCTCAGAATTATAGCCTAAAACATGAATATTTAACGATCATTAATTTTAATTTTAAAACAATATTGACAGAAATTTGAACTGGAAAGGGGATTTTTAGAGAGATGGCTTTGTTTTTCAGCTTTCTTAAATCTAAATTTCTATTCAAGGAACCTTATATATGTCGGGTGTGATACAGTTGCACCCAAAAACCTGATAGATAATACGATAATAGTACAATAATGATGCTTACTGCCGAATGAAATGCAACGAAAGACAGCACTTATTATTAAGACGAATCCATACTCGCGATTTTTGAAACACCAATTAATAAACAACATATTGATTTTAGCAGGGGGTGAAGAATTCACTCATTAAAACAGCATCTAAGCGTGCGTTGAGTCATATCAAACTAAGAATTGTAATATGAGACAAATACCAAACATAAAATCTCTTTAGAGAACACAAGAATGAAGAAAATTTTAAGTGTTAAATATTGCAAAGGATGGGATGAATTATCCTGACTGGTAGCCTAATTCATGAATTGCACGACTGCATATATTTTGTAAAAGCCATTAGGTAGCAAGAGTATAGAAATTAAGCCTCATTCATATATGACTGAGAAATTATTATTATTCCATTGAATTTTTAAGAATTTAGGATAAAGAAACTGTAAACAACTTTAGGACTTACTTCCAACGTTTCCTCAGGTGTAAAGCCAGGCTGTGTTTGTAGCATACCATTTTTATATTCTTCAATATATCGATCACATTTCTCATAACTAAAAGAAATTAGAAACATCGTGATGAGATGTTATATTTGCAGTTCATTAAGTCCCATGATTATTACATAATTTTCTTAGCAAGTTAAAATTGTTGACAATTAAACTTGAAACTGAAAATTCATGTTTATAAATTTGATTTAGTTTTAATAATCAATGTTATCGCTATTTTAGTGGGTGAGAATAACAGCGGTATTTATCTTGGCGGGAAAACCTTATACTCCCTACCACATTTGGAGGAGCCCCCATTTCTCTACTAAATTTTGATCCAGAGTTGAGTTACAAAATTAGTTTCAAATCATAACTATGCATTAAGTTCACTTTGATACAAGAGAATTATAGATTCCAGAACCAAAATGCTCAAAAAATGAGAATCTTTCAGCCCTCGAAGAATTGTCCAAAAACAAGACAATGTCGTCAGCATAGTCAGCATAGTAATGTACATTGAAGGATGTCTTCTACCTCAAGATTTCCTGATTGTAAATCCCAGTTCATTATGAAAGTGAAGTTCTTACCACATAGTCAATCCTCGAAGTACACCAGCACAAATATCAAATCTAAAAGGGATCTGTATCACCATCAGGAGATCTGAATATTGCAGCTTTGGTGTCTTTATTTAGTATCATGATAGCTTTAATGATTTCATTTGATATTCCATATGCCTTGGGAATTCTATGCGAAGAGTTAAAGTCTTAGAGAACAAGTTCCAGATTTTTGTATCCAACACCTTCCAGGATTCTTCGCACTGTTAGAATCTGATTACAAAAAGCTTTTGTGAAATCCATTTTGATTTTTTTCTGATAACTTCCTCGATCTTTTGTTGTATACGAATCAGAAGCATAGCATTGCACAGTTTGGCAGCAATCAGAGTAAGTGTTATTTTGAACACCAAGATCACCTTTTTGGGGAAATAGTAAAATGCAGCCTAGTTCCCTACAGATATTTCATTTTGATGGTAGACAGCATTACATGATTATAGGAGTATATTGTTAAATTCTTCAGTTTTCTATACCTCAGGGGGATATCATCTAAGCCAGCAGCTTTTGATTTTTACAATTTTCAAGAAATTTTTCTTGTTTTTGTGTAGGCTGAGTTGAATTCTACTACACACGATTCTATGATTGGATGATACTTCGAAGAAAGTGTTTCACGCTTTACAACTCTTGATGCAGTTCTTATACATAAAAATGAAAATAGAAACTGGGATTTAGACCCATTTGAGTGTTTGTCCATGTTTTACCATATCTTCTAGTAAAGTGTGTATTAAGACAGGTCAATTTGTTTTCCAGTAGAGACGTCTGTGGATGTTTTCTATTTCTATTTGTTGTATCATGAAAAATGTATATTGACATTTTGTCTCTTACTGGATGGGCGTTCATGTTGCCACTGATATCAAGATGTTGTGTTTTGGTACGAACATGACAAATTAAGAGAGGTCCTCGTAGAATTTTCTCACATCTTGTTCGCCACTGTCATTTGTTAGACTGTATCAAGAGTTTGCAATAATAATTCTAGAGAATATCTTTTATGTGTTGTTTAGTGATTCTGAAGTGCAAAATGATCAATGGCCATTTTGTCCGAGATCAATAGGAAAATCATCATGATAGATTCTATATTCTCGTACACAAATAACATCAATTTTGTGAGAGATAGCTGATGCTATAAGTTCTGAGGATTGATAAATGGAAACAATATATTACATTGAATGTTGATATATTTATTGCACGCTTAGATCTAACTAATTTAGCAGATGGTTTGGTAGTATTGTTTGGTTTTGTCCCTAATTTTTTTAGCCGACGCCCAGGAGATGGTCCATTAACCTCATCCCATTAACCCATTAACCCTATCCAGACTGGGCTTTTTGCGTTTTCCCGGAACAAATAATTAAATCTATCATAAAAGCCATCAAAATTTATATTTTTTGATGAAACCTTAAGGGAATGTTGTTTAACCTATTTACTAAAAGTTCACAGAAAAGAATCATCTCTATGTTAATTCCAGGTAGAGGATGACGTCACTAGGTAGGTATGCATATTTTTATGAAGCGAATTGGACATCGATTATTTCTACTTCAAAAATTGGAACTCATAATAAAGGTGGTCCCTTTGACCACCGATTACTAAATCTATCTTAAAAACCTTTAAAATGACATTTTTCTATTAAATCTTCAGGAAATATTTTTCAATCTTTTTTCTATAGGTTCACAGAAAAAAATTCAAAATCCATTCCATAATTCCAGGTAAGGAATGACGTTACTACTAGGTTTTGATATGCATAATTTTGTGAACTGCTCTGCACATCTAAAGCATCTACTTGTGGCACACAGTTTGGTCAGAAACTACATAGTCAAACTCATTATATAGACAAATAATTCTTTATTTATTTGTTATTTCCAGGAAATGATATAATTCAGGTAATAATGACCAAATTTTAATGTGTATTTTCAGCAAAATCTTATTATTATGTGATAAAGAGTCTAATATGAAAAACATTTCCTGGAATAGTTCCTGTTACCCATATTAAGGTTAAATATATTCTGCTTAGAAAATAACTTTGAATGATGTATGATATACCCACAATTTTATACTCCAAAAATGGTAGATTTTTGTACCAACTGGTGGCGAATAATTACCTGGAAAACCTGGAAAGTTTTTAATTCAAAATAAAATTTTGTTTAATCTAGGATGAAAAATTGAGTCATTTGATATAATATTAGTGATTATATATAGCGTTTTTACTCATACAACCAGATACAACAAGGTACAAAGGTACTGCTCCTGGTCAAGGTAGTGGGGTTTTCAACAAATATATGTATGCAAAATGTAGCCAGAAAGATTTTAGGAAAAAAGCATAAAATTGTAGCCCAAAATACTAAACCGTTCGAAAATGACAAACGTTTTTGTGCGAAAGCAGGGGGCTGCGAAAGCAGGGCTCACATCCTTTTCTTTTGAATAGGATTAAAGAATAAATACTGAATAAAAAGAAATACGTCATACCCTTCTTGAAGAAGTTTTTCTTTAGCAGCAACTAATCCTTGCCCAGGAGTCACATCTCCTATTCCAATCGAAAACCCATGATTAGCTACAAAAAGAATTGTTTAAATCAATCAGGTTTTGTCTATGCATAACAATTTGTCTCTTTCCATTCAATTAAATGCCCCATATTAAAATTTTTTTCAAGGAATTGATGTCAGCAAATAAATTGCAAATCCTTTTCTAAAACCTCATTATATCTTTGTGCAAAATCTTTAGAAACTTATAATAAGATAAGATTATTCCATACTCAGAAACCAGGGAGCGATTCTGGATAACCTCCACATTCCATCTGCAGCTGCCTAAAATAAAAAAAGTTCAGAAAATGAATTAACAAACAGTAACAGAGTGGTGTCTACAACATGGCGTAAGCTAGCTTTGAGACATTGTGGTAGACGCGGAATTCCCCATTTATTTTAACCAACTTTTTCCCAATTAGCTCATGATAAATTTTTGTTTCATCCTGCTGTTATCATTTTAGAATTGGTCTTGCTTTTACTCAAACTATCATGATATCATATTGAGAAGAAGTGGAAAAAAACAGTATTTTTACTTATTTTCTTGCATCAGATGTCTGGAGATTTCCAGGCTTTTAGACCCATCCCAAATCCAAAACTTTCTGCCCCTTGGGCCCAACCATGGTGGGCCACAGTAGGTACAAAATTCCCAATTGGTGGATAATGCGGAAAATATTTCATTTTTAAATAATGCACTGTACTAGAGCAAATACTTTCATCAAATTGAATAAAAAAACGCTTAGTTTCCTAAACCAGTAGGCAACTAACCTGTTCACCAAAATCTCTCAGTAAAATGTAAAATATGCTGTTCTTCGATCCAGAGCCAATTATACTTTTGTCCAATGCACCAGCTAATAGTTCGCTGTTATGGACAACAATATCTAATCAAAAAGGAATAATGTTAAAGGGGAAGGCAAGAAATTTTTGAAATGTTTTATTCCATCATAACATTGATATACATGCTTACAAGTAAAATCTTCTAACAACTTCTTTCTACGAAAAATGACTTTTTAAACAAATCAAAAAACGAGCCACTTTAAGAAATAAAGTGATCTTTATTTAAGAGATTAGTGACGTCACTGTAAGCAGAAAGTAAAAGGAAGAATATGTTTATTGAAAAAAGATATAGGAAAAAAGAGAAGAAAGTCAGTTAGTTAGTTTTATGAAAGTGAAGTTTGTTATTACTCTTGAGAGGTAGTAACTAGGTCGATAGGCTGACAGGAGTGTGCCGCGTAATAATTTTTCCAAGCACCCTTTTTTAAGGGGCTTTTTTTGCCGAAATAAGACCCTCATCTACAGAAAATTTTACAAAATAAAACTTTTTTTAGTATCACTGACTTTTATGGACCCCTTACTACGGGAGATCTAAAATTGAGTCAGAAACGACCCTTTTCCGTGGCATATCTTGTCAGCGCTTATATGAAAGTTACCCCATCAAGTTGATCTTTGTTGGTTAAACATTTATTTTGCATAAAATGACTAGTTGTGGTGCAGATGGTTGTACTTATCATTCAAATGATTGCACACGAAAGTACACGATGGTTATATTCTAGATTTTCACATCTTACATGTCAAAATAGCTGGTAATTCTTCACAAATGGAATTAGATGGCTTAACCCTAAACCTACTGGGGGGGCGGATTCCGCCACCCTGCTGGTTTTTGTTCAATAACTCAAAAATGAAAAAAGATAAAGCCTTGTCCTTTTCTGACTTTTAGTATTATTCAGTTTTACACCTTTTGGCAAGGTTCTAAGTCAGTTGGACCCCCCTGTCAGAAGTTAGAGGACTTTTGTCAGGAGTAGGTACGAATTTTCCTACATTTTCAATACATTTTA
>JAUKPT010005696.1:0-10257 GCA_032273505.1 Nanomia bijuga | reverse complement strand
AGTCGGTAAATAATATTAGTCACTTGCTCAAAATTTAGTCACTTTTTACCGACTTTTTTTTTACCGATAAGGTATTTCCTTTCAATTTATTTTTTGTAAGCAAGTCAGAGATAGAAACCAGCCTCCAGACGTTACATAATGTTAATAATTAATCAGTTTATATACTCGAGAAGTATATTGAGAGATTGGCGGATGAAATTCATTTAAAGAAAATTCCGACACAACGAACAAGTTACAGAGAAGTGTGTATAAGAAGAAGAGAGAAGTTATAGGTATGTTTCAGTTTCGAGGTTTTTAAAAAGCGTGCAAATCTAAGCGTGCAATTCATGATTCTTGTTTAACGATCACCAACAAGGCGGATTTACCATATGCTTATATATTTACGCTATAATGACATAATCACCATGGTGATTCACCAAAATTATGGAACCATGTATACAACACTCATGTTTTTGATCGAATGCGAGTATGATTTTAGAGCAGCGAAAAACTCAAATCCATATTTTCCACCTTTCTAAACTATCATAATTTTAATTGACAGTAAGTACTTTATCACATTTTGGTTTTTTATGCGACGGGTAAATCACCAAAAACTATAAATCTGGTCTGAAGACTAGATTTGGGAGGGGAGCATTTTTGGGAACATATTTAGGGGGATAGAGGGGTGCCCTCTATCCCCTGGCTTCGTGCGTGAATCATTTTTCTATACTACTTTATTTAGCATAGCAGAACTGCTGCGTATCGCCAAAATGAAAATAATCTTCGTACTCTACATCTGGTTAAAAACTATCGGACACACAATCGGACAAAGTGCACCCTCGGGGGTCACTGCCCCAGATGGGCCGAGTCAGGATAGTGCTGAGGATCAAGACGACCCTGCGTACTACCCTGATACAAACTACTATTATTGGTCGATACGAATAAAAGAAGAAGATGAATTTGAAGAGTACCCAAAAATGAAATTAATGAAACGAAAAGCTCAAATTGATAAACATGATGGGATTGCAAACGTAAAGCTCTGCATCAAAGCTTGTTCCACCATGTTGAATTGCGTCTCGTTCAATGCAATATTAGAACCAACAAATCTATATACATGTTATTTTTTTTCGACACATGATGGTTTCTTCTTAGCAAAAGACGACACGACGTTTTATTCAAAACAAGCGCCAAAATGTAGCGGGTACTGTGAACAGTTTCATTATTTAAATGTATGCGCGACATGTCAATGTCATAACATGTGTAATTCCCAATTCACTCATTATTGCGATTGCACAAACGCTATTCCTCAAATACACACCGATTGTAGCCATGCAATCCAAATGTTCAGCAACCAGTACCCACTTTCCGGTCTGTATAATATTAATATCGGAGGTCAGCCGTATAAAGCAATGTGTCAATTTCTTAACTTTAGAGTCGTCGAGGAATTGTGGATAACTGTTTTTCGAATACTACAAAAAGACACTAATGTTTTCCTTGATGTCGAGAAAATGACCAAAGGAATAAATCGACCTAGTCAAGACAATTATTTTATTGGTTATGAGCGACTAGCAGCACTTACAAACAATAAAGTTGCCATGACACTCGGTGCCATGTTCGTTACAGAAAACAGGGAGGATGTCTACATAGAATACGATGGATACAAGGTAGAAAAGGATATCAACGATGGTTACTACAAGGTAACGTATAGAGAAATGCACTGTAATTATTGTGTTGGAAATTTTCTAAAACCAAGGAGTATAGTATACGGAGACAAAAATTGCTCAACATCAGTACTATTTCAAAAATGCCGACCGCTAAGAGAGATGAAAATTTCTAATGATCCTCGTAAGTTTATAAGTATGACATTGGTGGTGCGACCAGAAAAGTTTCGGACAGAACATGGGCAGATATTTACATTTGCATTGGGGGAAACGAGACATGATATTGGTTTGGTGAAAGGAAGAGTTCACACTTGCCTAAAATTCGATTATTTGTTTCACAAAAATAGGCCTCATTATTTGCACCGTTATCAGCTTTATGTTAATTCTGATAATTATTTAGAGCTAACAATATTAGGTAATGAAATGCGTCTATACTCAAGAAGACGAACCAAAAAAGGAAGAGAAGGAATAGATTTGGTTGATCAATTGGTTACTTCTCAAATGGGCCGTAGTTCATTGTCTTTTCATACGGTTGAATTATCTATAAAAAAAACTGATTCGCAATGGTATATGTATCTACATATAAACAATGTATTGATAAAAAGAATAGTTACGACTAGTGATATCAATTTCTCGGACGAAAAAATTCACGTCACTGCCTTTAAGTCAAGAAGCATGATAGTCGAATTCAGAAATTTCTTTGTAAATGGAGGAAGGCTTATTTAGTGGAAGTTTAAATTTCCTTCAAAACGAGACATTAATCTTTATTTATAAAACAAATCTACCGTAAATCCTCTAATAAACAAAACAATGTTTTGTGCTGGATAAATCAACCATTTCATGTTCCTTTTAATCCATGTTTCTTCCATGTTTCTTCCAATCTTTAAAAAAAGATGTGTTTTGCTGGATAAATCAACCATTTCATATTTTATCCAATCTTCGAAAAAGCAATGAGTTGTTCTGGTTAAATCAAACATTTTGGATAAAGTACACCTCAATAAACACACTGCAAACGTTCCATATGAATCTAAACGATCGTCTTTAACTTCGAGCTTAGACCACAGTGTTAAACTGAGATGTGCTATGTAGACAAAACAACTGTTTTTGAAAACCATTTGTTTGCTGATATGCGAACCGAGGAGTAAAATTCGAGGAAGGGAAAAAGAGGGGGAGAGACAAGATAAAGATGGGAACAACTCCCTCTTTTGCACTTTATTTAAACGATTGTTTTTTCTTTAATTGGTCAATTTATTTATGTTAATTTATTTCTAATTTATGAAAACTTGTGCAAATTTTGTAGATAAATGTTGACAATAAATAATAATACCATTCCATGTTACATTCAATCTTTGAAAAAAAGATGTGTTGTGCTGGATAAATCAATAATTCCATGTTTCATCCAATCTTTGAAAAAATAAAGTGTTGTGCTGGATAAATTGACAATTCCATGTTTCTTCTAATCTTTGAAAACAAAAATGTTTGTTTTGCATAAATCAACCATTCCATGTTCCTTCTAATCTTTGAAAAAACAATGTTTTGTGCTGGATAAATCAATTCTTTCATGTTCCTTCCAATTTTTGAAAATAGAATGTGCTGTGCTGGATAAATCAACCATTATATGTTCCTTCTAATCTTTGAAAAAACAATGTGTTTCACTGAAAAAAATCAGTTATTTCATGTTCTTTTTAATCTTTCAAACAACAATGTGTTGCTCTTGAAAAATTAACCATTTCATGCTTCTTCGAATCTTTGATTAAATAATGTGTTGCTCTGGAAAAATCAACCACTTCATGTTCTATCCAATCTCTTCGAAAAAACAATGTGTTGTTCTGGATAAATCAACCATTTCATGTTCCTTTTTATCTTTCAAACAACATTGTGTTGCTCTTGAAAAATCAACCATTTCATGTTCCTTCCAATACTTGAAATAACAATGTGTTGTACTGAAAAAATCAACCATTTCATGTTCCTTCTAATCTTTGAAAAAACAATGTGTTGCGCTGGAAAAATCAACCGCTTCATTTTCCATCCAATCTTTGAAAAAACCATGTGTTGTGCTGAATAAATCAACCATTTCCTGTTTCTTCCAATCTTTGAAAAAACATTGTGTTGCTCTTGAAAAATTAACCAATTCATGTTCCTTCCAATCTTTGAAAGAACAATGTGTTTCTCTGAATAAATCAATCTTCAAAAATTGGAAAGAACAGTGTGTTTTTCTGGATAAATCAACCATTTCCTGTTCCTTCCAATCTTTGAAAAAACATTGTGTTTCTCTGGATAAATCAACCAATTCATGTTCCTTCCAATCTTTGAACGAACAATGTGTTGTCCTGGATAAATCAACCATTTCCTGTTTGTTGCAATCTTTGAAAAATCATTGTGTTGTTCAGGATAAATCAACCATTTCATGTTTCATCCAGTGTTTTTCAAATTGGATCATTGTGATAAAAGATAAAAATTAAGAGAATCGAATAAGAATCAAGAAAAATAATTTATACCCTATTTTCGCGCATTACGGTGTACACACCACTAAGCGAAAATACATCTTTTTTTTTGCCTTTTTTCACTCATTAGAGCATGCACTATTAGTGTAACAAATATCCAAGTAACCATCACTATTTGTCTTTTTGTCGTTTTTTGTAAACACAGGACACAATCATTAACTGAACTTATATTAATTTTTTTATTTATTTTTGTACACTTTTCTGGCAGTTTAATGCTGTTGCACCAATAGTTTCGGATAACGGTGCCTGTACCTGTTTTGGAGGGGCACTGTACTGCGGGGGAATAGGATATATTTATAAAGATTTTCAAAATTTCCATCAGATTTTTTTGTTTTTTTATGAAGTGTTTTATTGGATGAATACAGAATTTGTGGAGTAACTTTATTAATTTTATGCAATAGCAATGAGATTTTTGAGTCTTTCGTTTAGTTTTTAATACATTTTAGAATATCTTGACTATTTTGAAGACATCTTTGTTTTTTATTGAAATTAGATTAAGAAAGAAACATTATATATTTGCTTCTCTTATTAGATATATCTTGCTTGTAGATCAATAATGTCGAACGAGGCAAGATACCGAGTTTTACACTTTTTTATTTAGAAGCAAGTCATATCTGATGTTAGACGACGAAAGCGTGCCGCAAATATATTGTCGTAGCTCACTCAAATTTAATTTGATGCACGAGTTTGTAGACAAACACAATTCTTTAATTTTTTTATCTACTAGTTATCTGTTAGTTTTTTGTAGTGTGTAACATTTTCCTTGTTGTGTGTAACATTTTTTTTAACGTTTTATTGTAATTTATAACATTAAAAATGTCACGCCCTAATCAACTAATCAAATTGCGCTATTTTGCTGCGAGATACGACAGTATTGATTTAGAAACAAAATATATCTGATGTCAGACGACGAAAGCGTGCAGAAAATTTATTGTCGTAGCTCACCACCGTTCACAAATAGTTGAGGCTAATTTTTGTTTTTTCCTATAAAATCTTCATTTTTTACCGATTTTCTTAGATTATTTGGCAAATGAAAGATAGAGTTACTTAGGTAAGCATGGTGGAAATAATGAATTGGAAAAATGAATTTAAGGGTGGAATAAACCAAGAAGAAAATTTGTGACTTGGAGAACCGCTGATTTTTACAACATAAAAAATATATCAGCATGCGTCTAAATTCAAGCCCTAAATTCATTACCACTTTTTATTCAACATTCTCAGTAAAAAGGCGAAGAACGTAAGCAGGTCGAGTCTAATCATGTATAAACTTTGTTTTGAATTATGATGTATTTCATGAAGTTGGACGGGTGTCTTATAATAATCGTAAATATATTTTGATTAATATCGCACTAAATTCTTTTCGTGTATTAATTATCCCTTTTATCACATCCTTTGCAAGTAAAAATTCTTGGGATTAACTTTACAATAGAAATTGATTATGGCGACATAATCCTTAAAATAATTTTGACTTTCGTGTTTCATAAATTTGCACACTCACAATGATTACCTCAAATAATACCTTTATACCATATTTTATATATTTTATTTTGAACTCATAATTGGTTTAAATTCCCACGCTTTTAAGTTGATTTAACCGTGTTCATTATATTAATCATTTTATGTGTAACGAGACTTAACGATCTTTATTTTGTTGTACTACATTACCTCCTGAAATTTAGATCAAACAACATAAAATGCTTGTTTTTGAAATAAGATGCAGAGACTCGACCTGCTCGACCTGCTTGCGTTCTAAGAAAATCGGTAAAAAATGAAGATTTTATAACATAAACAAAAATTAGCCTCAACTATTTGTGAATGACTTTAGTCATGTGGAGGTTTGCTTGTATGATCACTGCATGGGTTTTTCCATTTTATTTCCATTGTTTGAAATTTAGTAAAATCATTTTATAACCTCCTCACTTCTAAGAATTTACCATAGACTTTTGATACTGAAATTATAATTTGACATATTTTGACATTTTTTATAACTTAAATACCCAGTCTAATTTGTATTTCATTTCATTGCAATGGATAGATGGCAATAATATAGTGTTTTGATTTTTCTGTATCACGTTAAGATAATTATAAAGGTGAAGTATCTGTTTTAATTGACAGTATTAAAGGCCAACTCAATTTATCAATGATGGGCCAAGAAAACATCATGATTTAGATAATTCGTATAATATGAAGATAGACTGTATATGAAAATTGATTGTCTTTCTACTTACAAACAAATTGCTTTATCCAAAGTTAATCCAAATATATGAGAATATATGGAAAATACAATTTGTTATATCCGAGAAAACGTGAGAGTATAAGAAAACGTGAAAGACTTTGGAGGAATAAATGCGGATATGGCAAGAAACGAGGTAAGAGGAAATATGTGGAGTTTTTTTTAATTGCTTAATAATTGAGCACTTTTTTTCTCCTTTTCTATTTTCCTCTCCTTCTGTGTTTTTTCTAATATTTCTAGTAACATTACTCGTATCAGTAGTAGCCTTTGTATTCTTCGGGTGTTTTTTATCATCGAGTATCGATAGTTGGAATAGTCTCATTGTCGAATTGAACTTTTTTTCTTTTTTTTTCACATGCTATCTGTTTTTTTCATGAAACTAATAAAAAGTACAAAAATTGGGTAATTAGTCGAAAATATTTTTGGAAGTTGCTTGCAGAGATTACTGTAAAGTTCAAATTTGCAACTAGAGCTGAAATGTAGGGGGTGTAAATTACGTTAGAGGTATGTAATCCGACAAACTTGGAACATATCGACAAAAAAATCGACGTAAAGGACAAAAATCGTCGGAATATCGGACAAAATTCCAGAAAATTGACACCAAATCCGACTCTATCACCAACTTTTTCCTCTACTGCACCTCACTTCTAGTTGCGTGCATGTTTGCACTATTATATAGTCAGACACCAACGTTGTTTGTCCAATGTTGTTCTATAGATAAAAAAAAACTCGTTAGACCTGTTAAAAAATAAAACCACGATATATTAAATGGGCTGGTGCTTGGTTTGTTGGTTTTTGTATGGCTGTGTATCTGTGTGTCCTGTACCATTCTCTGGTATTCAGGCGTGCACCGAACATACCATTTTAATCTGAAAAGATCATTTCATGCAGATTTGCTCTTATTGAATTGTGCTTTTGCAAAAACAAACTCTAAAAAGAAGTGTGTTATTTTTAACCAGACAGAAATCTTGTCTAAAAAAGATGATACGATTCAACATAGTGTTGTCATGATCACGTCTAAAGATATGCATGTGTGTCTGTGGTGTTTGCGTGACTATTATTCTATCTAGCTACGCTGCTCTGTTTCATTCATGGGTCTGCTTACGGTGACCATTTGTTTGCAATATCTATCTTGAAAAATCTAAATCTGAAATGGGTATTCTGCAACAAACCACCATCAAACAAGTTGATTTAGATTTTAACCATACTGATATCAAAATTATGGCTGAATTCATTATGATGTTATCAATATCAGTGAAGAGTGCGTATTGGAATTCTTCAATATTTGTTGTAGCTGCTAGCTAGCTCTGTGATGTATGTATGTATGTATGTATGTATGTATGTATGTATGTATGTATGTATGTATGTATGTATGTATGTATGTATGTACGTATCTATGTATGTAAATTTATCATCTTTTACAGCTTTTTATTTTAAAAAAGGTTAATCATGCTAATGATGTTTCGAGCATTGAAGCGTTTTTTAGAAGTACACGCGACTAGGTTTTATGACTGTCTAGTAAGGTCATTGACTATATACCAATCAGATTCTGCATCTTTAATCCTATTTAAACTAATTTAGTCTTGATTTTAGGAAAATCATTTAATGGGCGTTTCATTTCGGTATTATCAGGGCTATAATCCCATTCTCAGACAGCTAATTATTTGGGTTCATGTTAATCGTAATCGTAAGTCACGCCAATAGAATTCCTGAAATAATTAAATTGAAAACATCTTTTTTCTCATTTGGACGTAATAACAAAGCAGTCAAAAATTAAAGATTGTGATGACAATGTTAAACTCACCGAGCTCACCTACGATCTTAAGTAATTTCAAAATCGGAGCTGCTAAGTGGAAACCAGCATTGAAACCCACACATTTTTTTTTGTATATCGCTAGGAATTTATATTAACTGTAAACGCAGTAGATATTGCCATCTTAACTGTTTGTTACAAAAATAAGATGGCAAATTATCATTGCGAAATAAATGAGAACTCTTACGAAATCGATGAGAAACAATAACGAAAATCAAAATCCAATCAAAAGAATACTGGCGGAGAAAGTTTGCTTTAGTATATGAAAACGAACTGCTACACTTGAAAGTATAGAACAGAACATTTGCTGTTTCCAATCATATGCAAAAATTATAAAGGAATCTGTATTCAATATGAAAATAAGTGACATTCTCAAGTTAAGAAGGTTCGCTTTTCAAAAATACATTTCTGTGCCAAAATTATCAAGTTATTTTAATCATTTTTAAGCTTATTCTGATTTAAAACGCAGCAAGATGCAACTTATTGCTATCTTTAAAAGTAAAATTAGTTCCAGGGGGTGCGTGCGAATTTGTTTTTAACGGCATTCTAGGTCAAGCTACATACATCATTTAAAAAAGTATTCGTTTCAAATAGAGCAGAACAAAGGGTTGTTATTGAAAAGCTTGAGAATCTTCCAATTATATTTTACATTATATTTTACAGCATTACGGTTACATAAATTTCTTTATTATTTCTTAAGTGGTTTATCTGCTATAGAATCTGCACCCCACCAGATTCGAATAGTTTCCCTCTTTTGAAACATATCAGCACTACACCCCCTCATATTCGACGAGAAATATAGGTGACATGTATTTCTTTTTGCTGTATTAATTTCAATATAATTCAATAAATTGTTGCCTAAATCTTAAAACTTGAACATGGAGAATTAAAAACCTATGTATGACCCCTTAACCTGCATCGAAAAGGTCAAGATGAAAACACGTTGGAACATTATCATATCAGAGAAAAACACCACCACCATACATGTTCTATCTCGGGTGGGCCTATCAAACTATAGAGTAGTTATAAATAAACTGAATTTAGACCTTAAACTTTATACTTAGCTAAATCTTTCATTCATTGGGACTACCCCCTGATTCAAGAGGTTCGATAATGAAGAAGAAATGCGTGTGGGATAGTTTGCTGATGCAAAAAAATACGACAGGTTGAACACGTTCTTTAATCAAAGACTGGTAGGTTTTTCTATTTGCCTTGAAAAAGATGATACTTTGATTTGATGTAAATTGTAATATTGAAAATTTATGCTTGATTCAGTCAATAGTATTCATTGATCATTTAATCATTTTTGTTTATGTCCAACGGAAAGGTTTATTTATATGAAAGAGTGATGTGAAAGAATTCAGTGACTTCATTTATTTTCATTGTTATCTACTTAGTCATTCAATCATTAACATTTTTTTTTTGAATTTATGATTACAAAGTATCCATCATGCCATAGTTTTAATAAATGTTTGCATAGAAACATGACATGGGCTTTGGCATATGATTTTCATTTCCTGACATGTATTATTGACTTCTCGCATTTGTAAAGGAAGAAAAAAAAATCCTAATAATAATAATATAATTACCCTGTAGGTTAATTACCAAATTAATATATTCTTAAGTAATTATCTTTCATCCAATTAAACCCATTCATTCTTACCCAGTACCACTGTTCGCGCATCAGTGTCTACTCACTACACGTGGGTGCTAAGACTTTCCTTTGACGTCATTCTTATTTACTCGAGTTCATGTTTTGAGATCTTGATGACGTTCATGCTACATAAGCTAACTGCGACAAACATCTTACTTAACTTTCAAATTTCATTTTCTATCTTTTCACTTTTTAATTTTCACTTATTCTATCGTTGGTGCAAAGAATTTGGTTTCTTTACTTTTAGACATAGTCATAGACATAGGTTTTCGAGAATTTACACGTAGTTACAAAAGTTTTTTTCAATTGAGCAATACACCATTTCGGAATTCACGACGTCATTAGCCTAGGTGGGGCAAACTTTGTATAGTTTTATATGTGTTAGTATAGGGTTAGTGGAAAAAAATATTATT
>JAUKPT010005695.1:0-10257 GCA_032273505.1 Nanomia bijuga | reverse complement strand
GGAAGTCTTTCTGAGTAAATTGTACTTGATATCTTCCTGTTCTAAAGGTTTTTTAAATCTTCTTTTGGAAAATAAGTCGTTTTCAAATAAGCAAAAATTGTGATACTTAAGTGCTCAATTCCTAGCCCAATTACTATGATATCCCAGCCATATAACCAGGAGTGGTGCTATAACCACCCTAGATAACACTCCAATAAAGCACAAATTGTCAAATATCCCTCAATCAATTCTGGAGTGACTCAACTGAAGTTACCAAAATGATACAAATTTGCTCATAAATGAGCTCTGTAACAGTTTTTGACCTAAAAAAGTATGATTTGGTGTTATTCATACTATAAGAAACTATCCCTGAAAATCTCAGCATCATACCTCCATTTTTTGCAAAAAGTGAAAAACAAAATGGCGTCGATTTTGGAACAATTAAAAAACATGTCCTTAAGTTGTACTTCTGCTATTCCTTCTCCCCTTACTTGAACTTGAAATTATATTTATTTATGTATACATTATTCTTCCATGGTCTGACAAAACCGGGTAAGTCCAAAATAAACAAACTGAGATAAATGCAAAAAACTGTTTTGACCGTTTTCATCCCATATCTATCCATTAACTCCTTAAAATTTGTATAAAACAGGTAGTGGTAAAATTTTGTTAGCTAAGTCTGAACAGTTTCCTGAAAGAATTTAACACTTTAAAATCAGTACAGATTTTCAAAAAAATATGGAAATATTTTCAAAATGTTTTCAAAAAAATATGGACTTACCCGGTTTTGTCAGATAAATCATGAAAAAGTGGACTTATCTGTTTTAGTCAAATAAACATTATGAAAAAGATTTGTACTTACCTGTTTTTACACAGTGAAAAATAAACTTATGAACAAAGGGTTGCATCATTTTCTGTCTATTAAGAAATTTCTATTACATTTGAGATCTATGTTGTAAGTTAGTAAGTTCTGTCTATTAGTTATAGTCTTAATTTGGAAAAACATCATTTTGATTTATCATGAACATGTTAGTAAAAACTAGACATTTTATAGTTACTGTATTTGTTAGGCAAATGTTTCGGTAATTGCGTAGTTAACGCCTTTTCTGTGATATATTTTTATTCCACACTCAGCATTCATTTGATCGGGAGAAATATCAAAGCATTTTTAGGTATTACATGGGTAATCCGGTGCAATTATATATGAACAAACTTCTCCGCGTCGAAGTATTGTATAGAAGTGAAAAATGAAAATGAAAAAAAAATCACTTTAATATTAAGATTAATCTTAAATATACTGTTTGATAAATAAATCAATGGCACTAACTATAAATAGAAAATTTTAAACTTAATTGCACCTAAATTTCAAGACAAAACTATTTTATAAATTTGCAAAAACGGTTAAGTCCTTGCAAGAAATGGACTTTCCGGACTTACCCAGATTTGTCAAAACAATTCAACTATGAACTGACGAAAACCGGTTAGTCCAATGAAGAATGGACTTACCCGGTTTTGTCAGTTTTTTAGTTGATTTTTAAGTTTTTACTAGTAACAAGGATTCCAGAAATCTATGATTTTTTGTAAATTATGTCATAAAAACTTGTTGGAAGAATAGACCATGTAATAAGACGTTTTAACCAAAAAAAACGCATTTTGA
This sequence comes from Nanomia bijuga, assembly GCA_032273505.1. NCBI lineage: Eukaryota > Metazoa > Cnidaria > Hydrozoa > Siphonophorae > Agalmatidae > Nanomia > Nanomia bijuga. Next base: position 8,621 of record JAUKPT010005695.1, on the reverse strand, counting down.
AAAATTTGGACTTACCCAGACTTACAAGGCAGTATTGTTTACAATAGAAAACAAGATTGTATGAAGCTTCCTTGGCTATTCTCTGCAGACTGACTAGCTTTAAAAAGATCTCATGGGGATGATAATGTCCAGCCCTGGTGTTGACATATTACAACATTTTTTGAGTGTCGAAAAATGTCAAAATGTTGTCAAAACAGTCCACTTCTTTAAAAAATGTCAACACTAAGTCTGGGGGGAACTCTGTTAATTAGTTAAAAAGTTTTTTAGCGACAACACTCATGTAGGGCTGGCGGGGTGGTCAGGTCCTTCCTGTTTGACCGATATTTTGGATGTTTTGCCACAGTTTGAATTGAGTGATCTGATTGGCTTTCAAATCTGATTGGTTCATCATTGTTTATGGTATGATAAAGGACTCACACTATATAAAGACAGTGTAGTATAAATGATAAGGACTCTTCAACAAGTGATAGACAATTATGATTATGTTTATGTAAACTTATTAATAAATTAACAGGCTTTAATGTGACTATCCCTAGTGACAAATCCTGGGGCCATTTTATAATGATTAGTCCTGCAGAAGGAAGGTATCCCTTACACTCAAGTCCTGTTGCAGGAATCATTTGCGAGGATATTCACAGCAATCCATTATCTTGCTACTGCTTTCACAGCAAATTCTCTTAAATTGTGAGTAAGGAAAATAATACCCAACCCTCCTCTGCCAAGACACTAAATTAACACAAAATCATAATTTCTATTTCATATGCACACTTGAATAAGATAGACAAGATGCATTTAGGGGTAAATCATTGGCACCTTAATGAATAAATCAATATAAGCTTTTGCAACAGCATTGATGAATGCTGCAGCTAATTAACAGGATTGCATATCAATTGTTGAATGGTATGTATTTATTAATAAATCTTTTAATGATTAAGTCAACATCCTATAAAAGTCTAACTGATTTTGCTGAAATGTTATTCTATAATAATGATCTATTTAGAACAAACCAATAAAATGCTTTGGATTGTTTACTATGGTTTTACCCTTGCATTTCTTCTTTATATATTTCTTGATTTGACATGGAGATTGTGGATAAGAAAATATTCTTTTTTTCCCAGTGCACCTAATATACCATGGATTGGAATTTTTCCTTATGTAATGTTTAAGGACTCAAAGTCAATATTTGAACAACGAAAGGTTTTCATGAAAAAATTTGATCATGTATATATCAATTGGCTGCTTTGGAGACCATTACTTACTCTTAGTCGTGCTGAATATATTGAAGCAGTGATTAAAAGTAGGGAGCCTATAACCAAAAATGGTTATAGTATACTTCGAGAACTGTTGGGAGATGGCTTGGTTGTTTCAACAGGTGAAAAGTGGAAAAAGCGCCGACATGCTTTTAACGGTGCTTTCAATTTCACTATTTTGCATGACTTTGTTGACATCTTTGAAAAGCATGCACAAAATCTTGTTCAAAAGTTGAAAACACTCTGCATGGATGGCAAGGCTGTTGATATCCAGAAGTTAATGAGATTTGTTATGTTGGATGTCATTTGTGAGTCTTCGATGGGTGTTAATGTCAATACTGTTGATTCTCCTGATTCTGAGTATTCAAAATCAACATCATTGCTTAGGTCTATGTTTCACACAAGAATCACGAACCCCTTGTATCGTAATAAAAAGATTTTTCAACTTACTAAGAAAGGAAAAGCTTATTACAATGCTCTGAATGTTGTTCGGAATTTTTCCATTAATGTTATCAATGAAAACATAGCTAAGAGGAAAGAAAAGATGGATAATCCAGATGATCTAAGTAGTTCCAGTCCAAAAAAGAAAGTTTTTATTGATATTCTGCTTGATTTGTATGATAAGGGAGAAATAGATGCTGAAGGAATCCACGATGAAGTTGAAACTTTCATGGCTGCAGGCCATGATACTACAGCAATTAGTTTCTCATGGTTAATCTATGCATTGGGTAGGCATCCTGGAATACAAGAGAGAGTCCAGGCTGAAATTGATGAAATATCTAAATTGGATTGCTCTCTTATGGAAAAACTCAGGATGTTAGACTATACAGAATGTGTAATAAAGGAAAATATGCGATTGAATCCATCAGTACATCGATTTGCTCGTGAAGTTAATAAAGATTTGGTTGTGAATGATGTTGTGATTCCAGCTGGTACTACCACAGTGATAGATATTTATAATGTTCACCATAATCCTGAATACTGGGAAGATCCTGATGTTTTCAAGCCAGAAAGATTTGGAAAAGATGTGAAGATAAATCCTTACTGTTTTCTCCCATTTTCATTAGGACCTCGCAATTGTATTGGACAAAAGTTTGCAATGCTTGAGCTCAAAGTTTTCACATTCTTGCTAATGTCTGCATTCACTGTAGAGTCAATACAGTCATCTGATGAAATTGATTTGGCTGCTTATGTTGTCTTACATTCAAAGAATGGTATTCTCATAAAGTTTACTCCAAGGCAAGTTGATCATTAAATCTATGTGTCAAGAAATGAATTATGGTATTATTTTTTTTTATTATATTTTTCCTATGGTACGCATTGAATAGTATTGTAAAAGTTTTTCTTTCCATTCTATTAGTTTATTAACCAACATCCTATAGAAAGCAAACATTTAAGATGGTACTTAATATCACACTTTGTAAGGAGGAACCATTAAGATCAGGAAATAAAGATTTTTATTTCCCTGGATTTCGATTTTACGAAAAAGATTGTTGAGAAAAAAAATCATAGCACAATATTTTTATGCAAGTTTCGTTCTATTATATTCTATACTTAATGTTCACTAATTATTTTTTAACAACTATGTTATTAGTTTTTTTTTGTTGATGAGGAGGTCACCCACACTCTGACCCGATTTACCCAAAACCAATGATGTATTAAGTAAATATAACTAGATAGCGAACTTCGTAGCTTTTCGCAGGAAAAATTAAAGCCATGCATTCTGACCGATTATGTTTTACTTGATCGTTAGAAAAGATTATACAATGATTGCTAAGACAATCTGTTTACCTTGATATTGTTTAATTTTCTCAAGTCTAATTCCATGATCTCTTAGACACTTTTTATTGAAACAAGATGGTTATAATGACAAGCCAATGTCCTTATCAAATTATTTAAATCATATCTATCAAAAATATATCAGTGACCAATTGATGTATTATTGTTGAATGTTTTATTATGATAAGAGAAAAAAAATATTGCTAACTTAGATTGAGTATAGTGAAATGAGTATAGTGAAATTTAGTCCTGAGGGAAATTTTGACTGTTCATTAAGATGATGGAATGACAATGCGAATTGAAGCAAATATATAAAAAGCAATTAAAGGCGATATGCTTCATCAATTTGTTGTAAGAAGAGCTTTTTAGAGAGATAACTATGAACAAAAAACAACAAATTTAAATTAAACTAGTTTTTCAGTTCAAATTAAAAATAAATACAAATTCAAGTCCTTTAGATAAAATCAATTTGTTCGTTTGTTGATGCAAACCTATGTTTCCTTTTTTACCAGATGAAGTGTTATCTTGTCCGTATCTTAACAATCTCATATTAAAAAAAATGTCAGCAATATTCTTTATCATTTGAGTCGAGTGTAAATCTTGATCAGGTGAAGCAAATTCTTCATCATGAGTATCTAACAAGACAAACAACCTTCTTTCAGACACTTGCTTATTCTATGTACCAAATTTTGAAAAAAGCAATTCAAGCTTGTCTTGAGAAAATTTATACGTCAAAAGATATCTAAATAAATTGCTTTATCAAAGCATCACATCACATCACTTCACATCACTTAAATTCTTTAAATAATCAATTGATTCAGGTATAGTATTTTCCTAGTATGCACAGTTCGATAATCTTAGAGGTTGCTTAAACGATTTGCCATAAAGATTTCTCGAATTCAACATATCAAAAAGTTTGTCTATTGTACGAATGAATTTTATAGCAGCTTCTGCTCCTTTAAATAATGGATGTTTCGAAACCATCAAAAATTCAGTGGTATCAGCAACATGCTTAATGCTTAATGTTTGAACAGCCACTTTTACATTCATTTTATGTCAATGAAATTGAATATGACGCTTCAATAGTTTATTACCTAACTTCAGTCCTTCTTCCACTTGTAAATCATGAAGATATTTTATATAAAACCAATTGATGAATTTACCATCAGGATCAACAAATTTCTTGCTAATTTTAACATATGACAAGAATCCAAGATGACATGAATTTTTTCATAATTGTACACAAAATAACAGATAAACTTATCAACATAACATTAGAGCCAAATTTGCAACCAAGAGAAACAACAGAGTTAAGATTAACGCTAGTACCATCAAATGTCAAAATTTTCACGACAAGTCCATGCTCTGTAACAACATCAAGAATATTTTTTATGAAAGCTGACTGGTCAGTGGCTTTAATTTTGTCACACAATATTTAACCAATTGTTGTTTTCCACTGTCCTTTAAGACAAACTAACATATATACTAATGCTTCAGTAGCAGTTTCATCAGGCTCGCCGATTAACAATTCTTTTCCATAGTCCAGAAAACCAACATAACATCACTTCGACTTGTCATAAAGAACACTACTTTTAATCGCCATAGCATCAATCTTTAGAGTACAATATTTGTAACTATCATCATGTTGTTGTTTGTCACTGAGAACTTTTATTAAATCTACAAATAAACCAGGATCACAGTTAACAGATGAAGTCCAATGAGATAATGAACTTGTAGATGGTAAACAAAGTGTCTTCTGGACGAAATTATAAGCTTGTGGTGAAAAAAAAAAGTAAATGCAAATTGTTTAATTTCATTACTATATCTATATCCTTTTGGCTGAACATTTTGATTATGTATTTTTGAAGATATCAAATGGAAGTCCAGAAAAGTTCTTTCGTAAAACTGTAGCAGCATCATTGTCTAATAACTCGTTTTCTTTGAGGTCAGAAATAACTAATGGAGTAGTCTCCGTCTCAACTTGTTCTGTGCTTTTCTCTTGGAGTTTTATCGACTAAAATGACATTAGCAGATAAACCATCACCATTATTATTGTTCACTTCAAAATCAACATCAGGTAAAAATGTTTCCTCTAACAATGTTTTTTTCCTTTCGGGCACAGGTGAAATACAAGCATCATCCTTCTTTCTCTTTAAAGGTTCTCTTATCAATGGCGGTTTTCTTGGTGTTTTTTTCTCTCTTTATTGAAAACAAACACAGATGGAACAGCATTAAATTTGAGGATTGGTTTGAAGTGAAGCAAAGTCTTCATCAGGTGGGCAAAAATTATAATCGTTATAAAATGATCACTGCAGATACAAGAATGTTTTGTGGGTACAAAATTCGATCCTTTCAAGGCATGGATCCATCTTTTTAACAACTCAGTATTCTTTAATGGCAACTTGTGACAAGTAATTGATACTCTTTTCACATATCTATTGGTACAGCCATAAGCTGAACACGAATTCACCATAACTGATTCACCAAATAACTAATAATATATAATAATCTCTGTTTAAAGCTTGTTACTGTTTACGCTACCTTGTGTTGCATTAAAAGTGCATGAAGTCGGCATGTTTTTCAATATGTTTTGCTCGTTATAATAATGGCTGCCAAATTTTGACATCATTGTTTTTGGCTTCACTTATTTTGCGCGTTTTTGCTATCTAGTTATATTTACTTTATAATCATTGCCCAAAACAAGCAAGACAAACGTTTTTCCCTAAGTATTTTCCATCTTCATCATAATTGTAAGGAATATGTTTTTATTTTCCTATTCCAATTATTTGTTATTACTAAGAAATAGGATGATGGAGCTGTGTGAATAAACTAATAGAATGGAAAGAAAATTCGTATTGACTGATAAGTGACTCTTTTTCCCCTCAATATTAAATCCTCGATTTATTATTAAAATATAAAATATCTTGGTATATCCCTGGAAAAAGTGTCACTTTATTACCAGTTAATAGTTATTAATTTAAAAGGACTTTGTTTTTGTTAGATCTGTTATGTTCTTTTCTGTTCTACTTCTGTTGCACAATGCAGATCTAAGTCTAGGTAACTTGTGTGGGATCTCTAAATACACCTACAGCTGCTAGTTACAAACAAGCACATCTCTTCTGCACGTCACAGAACTTAAATCTCTTGAACTCTATTGAGTTAAAAATTATAACGATGCCTTAAATATTTATTGGTTTCTGAAGTAAATGCCAAAATTGACTAAAATTTAATACTAAAAATGTTTTTGAGAATGTTACATTTTGCTTTGATTTCTTCTATTTTTTATCAATGAAAAATTTCAAATGAAACATTGATAAGTATATAAAAAAAATTTATGTCAAAATAATTAGATATTGCCTTAATAATCTAATAATTATCAAAATAGCTTGAAACAGCAATTTTTAATATAGTTATTTGTTTTGTTTTATTTTTCTAATTTTTTGTAAAAAAGTTGTAACAGGTAAAAATTGTCTTTTTCTTGGTAAATCATTAGTGTGCACTGGTTCATACTTAAACAAATTAGAGAATATGGGTACCTATGGAAAATCATGACTTTTTACCAGTTAAATTATCTTTAAGAACTGTATGATTTTTAATGTGGAGTACACTATTGTTTATATTTAAACTTCTAATGTCACATTTATAAAAAGGGTTGTATAATTTATTTTCTACTGATGTAAAAATGTAATTTTATTGAATTTTTTTTATTGTATCTAATATTTTGATTTTTTTTAATTTCATTTTTGTTTAAAGTAATTTTCTTATGTAAGATTATTCATTAAAATGTCGAAGGTTTCTTTATTTTTTCAAGTATACATTTTGGAATTGATTATAATATTATAATATTGTTTAGTATAGTGGTGGTAGAAATCCCTTCGGGACTCCAATAGAGATGGTATTATGGAATCAGTCTCGTTGGTTTGGGAGCATTCCTTCCCAAATTATCCAGAAAGTTTTAAGATTTCCATTCCAAGTATCAGATTTTTCTTTAACTAATTCTCAAGGAGTAGTGTTGGAACCTGAGTAGTTTTAAAAAAGAGTTTCTGCTTTATCAGCTTTTGCCATTCCTGTAAGCATGGATTAAGCATGGTCTTCTGGGTTTGTTCGTCACATATCTTTAATTCTTGATTAAAAGATATTCTAACTTGTTATTCATCTTAAACTTTTATTATTACTTTAAGAAGTGATTTCTTGTGTTAAAGAACAAGTGTGCCAGTACAAAGTACATGTTGTCCTTGTGAAACCTGAAACCCACCACTTTGCTTAAACCTTGTTGATATTCCCCCTATTTTTCAGCTCGAGAATCAGATATAATCAAAGTCAATAGCATGTGTTGTAATTAATAGCTGTCATCTAGGTCGAAATTTGAGGAAGTCTCTGAGAAACGTGCTTAATTTGACACAGTTGATACACTTGTACATCTACATTTGATGAAGCACATAACTTTTGAAATTCATTGAGTATAAGGGAGTATGTAAAGAGAGAGACTTCTGTTGAGTACCTTTTATAAAGGTTCTCACTGTGCTCAATCCACCAAGTACTTCATCAAATGTACAAGTATATCATATTACAAGGAATATAGTGACTTTTGAAAATTTATTGCTCACTCAATGAGCAAGTTTCGTGTTCTAAGACTTGTGTTTTATCTAATTTTTGTAGACAGTCTGCTTTTCTGTTGTTTATTATCATATACTTTTAACAAATGTGTGAATTTAACTCTATGAGCCTAAAATTAATCGTTAAAGAAAATCCATTCTTGTAAAAGCTCCTCAGGTCCAACATTGCTCATTAGCAATCAGTTACTGCTGACTCAATTGAATGTTCTTCTAAATAAAATAAATAAATTTCATAAGTTTCTACAAAATAATTGTCATTGCAATCTTCTAAGATGTTCTTGAGGTTAGGGGGAAATAAGTGCCTAAAATGAAAATAAAGAATGTGAAAAATGAAAAAGAAAACCAGTGACAGCCAACTCTTAGTATGCTGAATCTGTATTGGTTTGAAATCTATTCGTAAATCTATTCCTTTCATGCTCAAATCATACTAAATTAACAAGGTTGAACTGTGTCAAAAGTCGAATTGAATCCATTCATTATTGAATGATTCAAATATAAAAAAAAAGTAAAAAGGGAGAATTTTAATTAATAAAATTATATGGCAAACAAAATAATAACATTTAATTATGTATTTGTAGAACTAGGAGAAAATTAATGTTTGAAATGTTCTCCTGTTAATAAAGATCCACGTTTCTTTGCACCTAAGTGACTCCTGACCCTTTAATCATAATTTCTTTACCCTGTTACAACACCCCTTGGAATAAATTCTATTTACTGGTCAAAAATATTTTTTTAATAATTTTGTAATTCATATCATTATAATTGTATCACGAATCTTATTTTTTCTTTAGGTTTAGATGGATTCAATGGTGAAACTATTACCTAAATAAATATTTAGGAAATGAACAGTTGTTGTCATAGCCCCCCGCACCCCCTCCCACAGACACACACACACACACTCACACACACACACACACACACACACACACACACACAGACACACACACACACACACACACACACACACACACACACA